>PIJE02002968.1:40000-50682 GCA_002895965.2 Coryphaenoides rupestris | reverse complement strand
GGGGGGGGGGAGCATGCCCGCACCGAACGCCCATACACAGCAACACTCACTGAAGCCTTTTCAACAGCCACCATTAATTTCTTCTTCTTGGTTTCCCATTAAAGCAGCATCTCCTCCTCCTGGTGGTGGGTGGAGGTGGTGGTGGGTGGAGGAGGCGGGGGGGTGTTGGGTGGGTGTTGGGTGTTGGGTGGGTGTCGTCGTTGTCGGAGGAGGAACGAAAACCTCATTTTTTGAAGCCGTGTAAACATTAGAAGCAGTATGATTCATTTTAATACAAAAAAAAAAGGAAAAACTAAATGAAAACGCAGGAGTGGTTGGCATGGCAACCGGCGTGGAGGAGAAACAGGATGCTCAGCAGTCTAGCCCACCTAAAAATTCCACCCCTTATCTTTACACACACACACACGCGCAGACACACACACACAGACACACACACACACACACGCACACACACACACACACCACCACCACTTTCTCCCTAGTCTCTCTCTATCTCTCTCTCTCTCTCTCTCTATCGCTCACCCTCTCTCTCACTACAAGATTACATGTGGAAGCAGTGGCCTCTGTGGCATCACACACACACACACACAATCCCCCCCCCACACACACACACACACAGACACACAAAGAACGTTTAAAATGAATAATATTAAATTTCTAATCATAATACATTAAAATAATACATTAAGATGTCCAGGTGCCTGCATAAGCAGAACATGGGGTGAGAATCACGACGTTTAAAAATGTACTATTTATTTATATTACTGTTCACATTAAGGGGTCGAGTCTGCTTTTTCAAGCGGATCTTATTTGAACAGCGTCAGGAGGAAGAGTTAGATTTATTTTAGCTGTGATCCTTGACTTGCGGTAGTGCAACAGACTCGGGAGCACTCAAGAAAGAGAAGAACTCAAGAAGGAAAAACAAAGCAAAGAAAAAACAAACAAAAACGAAATCCTTTTCCTTTACATTTGTCGCCTCTGATTTGATTATCTCGTTGGCTGTGCTGTGCGGTGAATTTACATACGCGGCGACTCCAATATGGATTCCATGCTTCCACGTGTTCGAAATCCTCGCGCGTTGCAAAGCGCCCCCTAAACAGCGTACCGCGTGAATATACAAAGGCCGCCGTCCAACACACACAAATGCTTTATCGTGTCCTGTGGTGGAATTGAATATGATTAGCGGGGAGGATCTTGGATGATGTGAAATCCATCGCGGGAGGATTAGGGTGGACTAGGTTTGTTTTGCCGTGGCGGTGGCGGCGGCGGTGGCGGCGGCGGTGGCGGCGTGGACGTTCTCGCCGTGATCCTCGGCTAATTAGGGATTAGCCGCCCAAGGACGCGTTAGCCCCGCGCCGCGCGACGCCACAGATCTCACCGCTTTATAAACGTTGTCTGTGTTTCTGCTTTTGTCAGTGAGTGCACATCCGGCGGCGGTGGCGGTGGCAGCTTTAGATTCAGCGTAATTCGATATCCGATCTCCTCAATGGGATGCTGGGTGGGCCTACTAAAAAAAAGTCTGAAATTGTATAGCGAGCGAAGCTAAAAGGAAAAAAAAGACGCATTTTGTGTACTACACGTGTACTATCGCGTAGTGGCGGTGGCTCGGACCCTCTCCTCTTCAATGGGTTGCCTTGGTTGTAAAAAATACAGGGGTCTTTGCTTGGGCCGTGCAAGCTTTGTTTAGGTCGTGGTCCTTATCTCTCTCTCCCAGACCACAGTGTTGATGACAGACCAGGCGTGGGGGAAGGGAGAGGGGGGGCTAGCCGGTGGGAGGGACCTCCTCCGGGGTTCCTGGCCCCCACCACAACCGCCACCGCACTCGATAGATCCGGGTCCAGGCTGTACAAGTACCTGCTCGGTACCGACCGGCCCGGACGGACGGACGGACGGACGGACGGACGAACGGACAGCTGACTCACCTGCAGTCCACTTATGAATCAATCCAGTTTCAGATTCTATTTTCTTCCATTTTTTTTTGTTGCGGAACTGCAAACGCAGCATTCGTCTAAAGTGTCACACGACGAGAATTCTTGCCGGGCTGCTTAAATTCCACCCGAACTAGCGACTCGTCGTGGCTAGTGCTGGCTGCGGTATTATATATATATAGGTTAGCATCTATGCAACCGAGGGGGAGGGGGGCGGGGGGGACGGGGGGGATGGGGGGACGGGGGGTCGGGGGGGGTTGGATGAAGGCTAAAGCATTGAGCTGTCTCGAGCCGCTGATTTAAGAGGTGCAGCAGAGACGCGGCTGCCAACTAGAACAGGGCCTCGTCCCAAGGATAGCGCAGCGGAGACGTGCAGCCGGAGATGAATAGTGTCATTTTCCCCCGACTGTCACACTTGTTCCCATGCATTTTTCACCGCGGATTGTCTCCGTGTCAGCGCTTTTAATTCACCGAAGATTACGGCAAGCTCATTACGTCGGGTATTATTTAATATCGCTCGTTTGTTTCGGCGTTTTTTTTTGTTGTTTTGTGAATAAAAAAAAAACTAAACAAAAAAAACGTGAGCTCGGTCACCACTTAGCTTAGCTTAGCTTAGCTTGTGACAAATCGAGTTAATTCCCTTTTTTGGCCCGAGCCTTTAAGAAATTAAACCCTCTTACCTATTAGTGGTGAGTATTATGTAGCCGGGAACAACTTTGAACAATAACAGTTAAGTCCCCGGAGCCTGCCGCTGCGCAGAGCCGCTAATCGTCAGCGCTAATAGCCTGGATAATTTACCGTCTTGTCAGGGACTCAAAGCATAAACACTTCATTCGCTTCTCGTCTCCTTTCCGATTCCGATTCAGTGTGAACGCGCTCGGAAAACATCTCGCTACTACTACTACTGCTACGGCACTGACACCAGGCCACTCTCCGCTCGGAAATATTATTTACACATCCAAAAATAATGAAATAATTCGATATAAGATATTAGCATAATAGCAAAACGGTGATGGTTTGATTCAACGGTTTAAAAAAAAAAAGAAACACATAAACAGATCGTGCCACCAGCGTGGCGCCCGGAGGGGAAGATGGAACCGAGACACACACACACACACACACACACACACACACACACACACATAGTGCTGTTTTGACCTGAGGGTGGAAAACTCCCGGAAGACATCGGAAACACATCGAGCAGTTGTAAATAAAAAAAGGAAACGCTGACCTCCATAGAAATCCTTCAACAACACGTCTTGTGTCGGGAGGGTGGGGGGGGGCATCATATCTACAGAGTGCGCCTTTAAACTTGACACGTCTATTAAACTCCAAGCGTGTCACCTTTTTTCCCGTAAAAAACGGGGGGGAGACGGTCCATCATTTCATGACGACCGCCGGCGTGCCGCGTCGATCCCCCCCCCGTCTGCTCGGGGAGACGTGGGGGGGATCACGGGCGTGTGATCAACCAACAAGAGATCAAATGTTTAGAGCTTTTAGCGGGACACCCGACCCCCCCGCAGTGTAGGATCGCGGGCGCGCGGAGGGGAGGTGGTGAAATGCATCAGCCCCCCAACCCACTGTGGGCTCCAACACAGCGTGCCGCCTCCGCTGCCCTGTGTGTGTGTGTGTGTACGTTGCCTCGAAAGCAGCACGTTTAAATGGCCGCTTTTTTATCCCCCGTCGTCTTTTAATTCACCAAAGCATCTGACGGTGAGATGGACGCGGAAGTCTCTCTCTGAAAACGAGAATGTCCGCCGAATTCTGAATCAAAATGTGTGCGGCAGCCACACAGACAGACAGACAGACAGACAGACAGACAGACAGACTCCCATTATCTTCTCTCAGCAGAAGAGAAATTCAAATCTGAATTATTCCACATAAAAAAGGAAAAAACACGACAGCGAAGAAATCATGGAAGATAAACAAATATTGATACAGATTAATTATAATTAGGTCAACTCTTTGATGAGAATCAATTATTTAAAAAGAACTACGTCCTCTCCAGACAAGCATACTGATCATATAGTCTTACATCTTCTTAAATCCGAATGTGCATACGACACACTGAACACACAGCGGCACAGCAATTAGATACACCAGCATAACGTAGATAGTTACTGTATATGCATGTATACTATATATATATGTATATATAAAGTATATACATAGATATATACATATATTATCTTGTACCCGGCGATCATAATGCATCTCCTCTTGGGTTAATGAGTCGCATGTCAGAACTGCAGTCCAAACAGAGCAAGTTTCAGCAATGGACAAGGTAGTCAGACAGGCGGAAGTTCTGCAACGGGCAGGGTAGTTAAACAGCCGTAGGTTTGGCAACAAGCAGGGTAGTTAGACAGGCGGAGGTTCGGCAACGGACAGGGTAGTCAGACGGGCGGAAGTTCTGCAACGGTCAGAGTAGTCAGACAGGTGGTGGTTGGGCAATCAGCAACGGACAGGGTAGTCAGACAGGCGGAAGTTCGGCAACGGACAGGGTAGTGAGACAGGCGGAAGTTCGGCAACGGACAGGGTAGTGAGACAGGCGATGGTCTGGTTGTTAACGGTCAGACAATCGGACGTAGAAAAATGGAGTGAAGACAAGGATCTGATGGTGAGTGTGGATTAGACGAGGAACCAGGGTTGATATGCTGAGGGGGGTGATGACGAGCTTGATGAACCCCTAGACGATGTCATGGGGGGAGGAGCCGGAGATCGTTAAATAGTGGCAGTGCGCCGCAGGTGAGGAAGGCGGCGCGGGGGGGCGTGTCTGTAGACAGACGGACGTAGCGGGACAGACATGACATACGCAGATCGCTACATCAGCTAGAATCTACCTGCGCTCTGTTTGTAGCGCAAGAATACACGCAGACGATGCTTGGACTCCAATTCACGTTTAAATTGAACGTTTTTTGAAATCTTCATTGTGAATAATTATTAATGAATTAATGAATTAACGAATAAACACAATTTGTTTGGCCTTCAGTCTCACCAGAATGAAAGCGGAACGCCATACTGTTATCCGTCGACAAGGGACGACGGCAAGCACACCGCAAGGTCGCAAGGTCGCAGGATGACCTTGACTATTGTATTTTAAAATCTGCTCCCCTTCCCATTGTTCTCCCCACTGAATCATTTTCTAGAACAGACGGGTTCTCTGCCATAATGGCTATTAACATAAATCATGTGCTCGGGTTCTCCGCCTAGGATCAGCTGTTAGCCAATGAAAAACCCACACGGTGCACGAGGAGGGAGAACGGAAGAAAAACAATCATGCACGCCTCCTTCCTCTTCTCGCAAGGGGCCCAGCGATTCATCTATGTATCTGTGTATCTCTTACGCTCTTGTCATAGACAGACCCCCGCACCGAGGAGGGGGAGACCTCTGCGCAGAGATAACGCTTAACAGGCAGACGTCTAGGGGACGGTTCCCGGGGGCCGGGGGGTGGAGGAGGAGGAGGAGGAGAGTGACCACCGCCTCCACCTCCACCTTTCTTGGCCTTGCGGCCTTTCAAGCTGCGGGAGGCCTGCCTCCCCCGTCAGGAGGTGGAGGTGGTGGTGGTGGTGATGGAGATGGAGATGGAGGAGGTAGTGGTGATAGTATAGCGGTGTCGGGGGAGGAGGAGGAGGGGGAGCAGAGGAGGAGGAGGAGGAGGTGATGGAGATGGAGATGGAGGAGGTAGTTGTGGCAGTATAGCAGCGGCGGTAGCGGTTGTCGGGGGAGGTCGAGGAGGAGGGGGAGGTGATAGCGGTGGGGGTAGTGGTGTGGGGAGGTTAGTTGTGGAGGAGGAGGTGGAGGAGGTGGAGGAGGAGGAGGAGGAGGATTTGGAGGTGGAGGTGGGCTTGTCAGTGGAGTAGGTTGACGGTGCGCCGCCCCGAGCCGAACCTCTTCACTCTCTCCTCCTCCTTCTCCTCCTCCTCCTCCTCCTCCTCCTCCTCCTGCTCCCGCCTGCTCTTCTCTAGCGGCTGGCGTTAAGGACCCCGGCCAGAGAGATTTACATCCCGCGCCATCCATCAGCCGGTGGCGCGTCAGGCCGCCGGGCCGTGAATCAAGAGATTTGGCGGCATCTTCCCTCCCCTCCCCCCCTCCCCCAACCCTCCCGCCGCCTCCCATATACAAACACACACCCACCTTCCCCCCCCCCCCCCCTCCCCCCTTTCCCCACCTTCCCCCCCCCCTCCCTCCCCCCTCTGCCGTCCATCCATCACGACCACCGGTATCTGAAGTACCTGGAGCGAGGCTGTCACACTCAGATTGTGGACCGACTTGCGTTTGCTCGAGGGAGAGGAGGGGACGGGGGATGGGGGGGGGGTTAGGGAGGGAGAGGATGGGACGGGGGGGTTAGGGAGGAAGGGGACGGGGACGGGGGGGTTAGGGAGGGAGGGGAGGCGAAGTGGGGTGAACAGGGGCATCAGCCATTTATTTCAATCCCTGTGTGTCTGAGAGAGAGAGAGAGAGAGAGAGAGAGAGAGAGAGAGAGAGAGAGAGAGAGAGAGAGAGACAGAGAGACAGAGAGACAGAGAGACAGAGCATGCATTCCTGATGTTTTGTTATTGCATGCATTGGAAATCTTATCTAATGCAACATACATCAGTCAGTGGCCCTGGGCCCTGTGGCTGGCTCACCGCAGGCCCCCCCGCTATCACCTGCCTGCTGTCTGTCTGTCTGCCCCCCCCCCGACTCCCCCGGCTCCTTACTGTATAGCTGTCAGCTCAGGCCTCCAGCCAACCCTCCTCTGACTGAAGACGTATTCTCGGGATTTATGCACGGCCTCATGTTGCTCGGATGCTTCGTGGCGCGCAGCCGAAGCCTGGGTGTGCAGCAGCTAGGTGTGTGTGTGTGTGTGTGTGTGTGTGTGTGTGTGTGTGTGTCTGTGTGTGTGTGTGTGTGTCTGTGTGTGTGTGTGTGCGTGCGTGCGTGTGCGTGCGTGTGTGTGTGTGTGTGAGGGGAAGCTGCTTGTCTGACCTGTCTCTCCTGCTGGCCCCCGACACCGCCCTCCCCGAGGCTGGGATCCGTCCGCGGCGGTGGATGCTGCCATAATCAGGGATGTCATAACGTGGCTGCTTATTAACTGGCGTTTCAAGGGCAAACATCTGCCTCCCTCCACCCACCCATCCACCCATCCACCCGCTCACGCACCAGCACCACCGGCACCACCAGCACCACCCACCCACTCACCTCCATCACCGCTTGGCTTTTTGCCCATTCTAAATCCTTCCCGTTAGCCCGAGACCTTGATGTTTAGTCAGAGGGCCCGATATCCACTCCGCTTTGAAACGCGGCATTAACACATTAATCATATCGCGCGCGTCTCTTGTCAGCCCTGTTGAATGTAAGGTGCGGTTTGTACTTCGGAGGAGCCTTTGTGTGTTCCTTTATCTGATGCTCTCAGCGCCAAGACAGACTATCCGCAACACAGAGGCAACCACGGCCTTCCCGCGTTTTTTTTTCTTCCAATTATAGGAGATCATGTATCACTGGAAGCACACACATGCTGTGCACATGCATACAGTTGGTTGATGTAAAGGTGATGTGATCAATGTGATCAATGTGATCAATGAGTCTGATTTGTGTTTATGTGATAGTTGACCGAATATGTTTGTGAGTTACAGTCTGCTGGTCTGCAGCAAACACAAGTAAAAAACGACCTTGCTAACGAGTTTGTAATTCAATAAGTAATCGAGTCAACATGAGGATAAATAGATGACTGATGCATATTTCTATAACCAGTGTTTCATAATTCATGAAACATGATTAATAACGTTTCATGTGTGTGTGTGTTTGTGTGTGTGTGTGTGTGTGTGTGTGTGTGCGTGTGCGCCCTTTGTGGGTCTTGTAAACATTGAGTGTTGTGTTTATAGACCACTGTCCTGTCTGTGTGTGTGTGTGTGTGTGTGTGTGTCTACACATTGTGTGTATTATGTATTGTATTGTTATAGGCTGCTGCAGTGTGTTGTTTTGTGTTGTAGTTGTTCTCATCTGGTGGACACACAGCCCCCAGCTCAGTGTGTGTGTGTGTGTGTTGTCTTTTGTTTTGTGTATTATGGTGTGTGAATTGTATATTGTGCGGTTGGTGTGTGTGTGTGTGTGTGTGTGCAGTGTATTTATTGTCTCATGCAGTGTGTATTTGGTGTGTGTATTGTTGATTGCGTATCATGTCTTATGTATTGTGTGTGTTTAATGTTTATTGAATATCATGTTAGGCCGACACGAACACTGAGGTTCAAATCCCAGCGTGCCAACCAAGCCCACCCGCCCGCCCGCCCACTCCTTTGGTGAAAACTTCAGCGCCGAACTCAATGGGGGCACCACTTACCGTTACTTTAGCGTTTCCGACCGAACGACTTCCAAACGCTTCAAAATCGTGCTTGAATAGAAATCGTGACGGTTCTATTAAACGGCGTTCGGCGAACTCTGCAATTATCTTTTAATTGTATGAAAGGAATTTTCGGCGTGTGAAGCCCGTCGCGATAATATTTGACAATAACAATTAATAGGCCTCCGCGACAGAGAGAGAGAGAGAAGTGCGTGGGATTTCGGTGCAAGGCGAGAGACGGAAATGTATATACACACTACAGGCTACGTTGTTATTGTGTTACAATGCGCCGTAACACCCGGGCCCAGGCATAACTAATCACTCACAGAGAGAAAAGATCGGGCTCGCTCTAGTGAGCGATTCACAATCACACGGATCCGTACGGTGAAGGAGCAGGTAGGGAGGTTATAAGGTGTAGGGGCATCTAGAAAGCAAGCAGCAAGGTTGCAGTCACTTGGGGGGATCGAACCCAGTACCTTTTCCATCACCCTGCAAACCTCTATAGTCGTCCATGCTTTGGTACATACATACAGATAAAGAGGAGATTGATGTGTGTGTGTGTGTGTGTGTGTGTGTGTGCCTGTGTGCGTGTGTGTGTGTGTGTGTGTGTGTGTGTGTGTCTGTGTGTGTGTGTGTGTGTGTGTAGACATATTCCTCGATGTGCAGGGTGAGCAGTCAGATAGTTTGGTGGATAATAAATTGCGATTATTTTTGACAGATTTGACCAAGATTGCGATCTGATTCTCAGATTAGTGGGAGTGATACTTTTTGCATCACCGCTTTCATTTTCAGTGAATAAAACGATGTGACATTTGTTGGGGTCTGTAGCAAAAAAAACATGTTTTCTTGCATCTGGGGGATAAAATGTTCAGGCCAACCTTAGGGCATCTCTGCAGTACTACAGTATTTAATGTATAATGGTGTTATAAATATACATTCACAAGTTTTTACCCTTATCTAAATAATTGCCGCTCCTGCGATTTCCATATTGCACTTGGCCGGCCATATTGCCATTTCGATAATATTTGGATTAATTAATATTCAGCCCTATCACACACGCAAAAACTCACACACGCACATACAGTCACACACAGACACACACACAGGCAGTCACACACACACGCACAGACAGACACGGATACACAGACACCCAGACACACACACAGCACCACACACACACACACACACACACACACACACACACACACACACACACACACACACACACACACACACACACACACACACACACACACACACACACTCACACACACACACGGGTGAGGCCAGGGGTGTCAGTCCCGCCAGGCCAGGGTCTGATTGTAAATATTGCCTTTCTGTTGCTCGCTAGCTGCCCGGGATTACTGCTGGATACTAACGCTAATGAAGTGATTAAATGGCCCTTTCCAGGGGGTTTTTTCACCACCACTACCACCAGCCCCACCACCACCGCCCCCACCCCCCCCCCCCCCCCCCCCCACCACCACCCACCACCACCCACCACCACCACCACCACCACCACCACCACCACTACCACCACCACTACCACCACCATCGCCACCACCATCCATCAGGATTCTGCCCTTTGAAGACTGGGGGCTGTGTGTCAGAACAGCACACACTGAATACACACAAACTACATAATACATTATACACAATAAACAATACAATGCTCACAATACATAAGATATGATATTCAATAAACATTAAACACACACAATACATAAGACATGATACGCAATCAACAATACACACACCAAATACACACTGCATGAGACAATAAATACACACACACACACACACACACATTGTTGAACAACAACCACAATGATTGTAGGTTCGTTTTCTTTCCGGCAGGAGAGCAACTCGATTTCGAAAAGAGGGCATTTGAATAACTCAAAATGAATTCCTTTTCAGCCGCAAAACGACCGTGAGAGTTCCCCATGACAGGGATTGATTAGGTATCCTCGTGGCACTGTGTGAAAATCAATGCGTGAACATTGATGCCTCAACCATGTACTGGGACACATTACCAACTGTAAACTAAATAACATTATTGTGGTGATATATACGTTTGTTTGATGAGAAGAGGTTAGGGTTGTTGCTAAATATATATATATATATATACGGCATCTAGATTCAAGATTAAAAAAACGTTATCTTCGGTTAGAGCTCGCAAACAACATAAAAAAACACCCACGATAGACTTATGGGTGTTCGGTTTTTTGCTCTACCATATTGCAATATATATATTTGTATATTTATTCTCTATGTAATTCCACATGACTGTTATCATTCAGAAACAGACTTTAGTTTGCTTAGTTTGTCCTCTGTCAAACCTTTATTGTTACCTCCCCTCAGGATGTTCGGCAGCTGAAGATGAACGCCGTGGATGGACCAGTCGATGATTGGCCGCGTGCCTAGCCAATCCCGCG
>PIJE02002968.1:5000-35000 GCA_002895965.2 Coryphaenoides rupestris | reverse complement strand
GGGGGGGGTGCTCGTTAATTTGGCAGTTTCTGATGGGGGGGGGGGTGCTCCGTTAATTCGCGGTTCTGATGGGGGGGGGTGCTCCGTTAATTTGCGGTTCTGATGGGGGGGGGGGGTTCCTCCGTTAATTCGGGTTGCTGATGGGGGGGGGGGGGGGTGCTCCGTTAATTTGCGGTTCTGATGGGGGGGGGGTGCTCCGTTAATTCGCGGTTCTTATTATCATTCCAGCACCTTCAAACTAAGTTTGCTCTTCCAGCATCATCATACTTTGTTTATCTACAGCTGAGGTCTTCGTTAAAGGCATATGGAGTGCCCTGGAGCTCGCCACTTCCGACTCACCCTATGTCAGTTTGGATCGAACCCATCCCAACCTCTCGCGGTTGTGTATCTAAAATTTACTGTAAACTAATGGATGCGATTAAAAAAACACTTCCAGTTGAGGATTTATGGAACCGAGAGCTTGGGGAATTAGGCTTTCACCCAAATTGGAATAAAGTGTGGTCCAATCTTAATTCAACTTCTAAGAATCTGGCACACCAACTCATTCATTTTAAAGTCATCCATAGGGCTTATGCCACACCATACAGAAGGTATCTAATGAAATTGCAACCTAACTATTACTGTCAATTTTGTAATGCTGATGCTCCAGGTTCGTTTCTCCATATGTTTTGGGAGTGTCCAGTTGTGGCCAATTTTTGGCATCATGTCAATTCTGTGTTGTCTGAGTTGCTCAAGATTTACTATATTTCCAATCCGTGCTTATGTTTGCTCAATGATGATTCTGATCTTGATCTAAGGATTGGCCAACAGAAAATGTTGTTTGCTGGCTTCACATCTGCAAAGAAAGCAATTCTTCAGCGTTGGGTAACACCTGATGTTGGCATGAATATGTTTTGGATATGCTCTCTACAGAAGATTGTAAATCTTGAATGCACAACTGCAAGGCTAAACAACGCAAAGCCCAACACAGTTGATGCCTTTTTACAACTGGTCTGTTGCCCCCCTCCCCTTCCCTCCTTGATTGTTTGTTTGTTTGTTTGTTTGTTTGTTTGTTTGCTGTTATGCATTGTTAATGTTTGTGTGAAAAGCAATAAAAAATGTTGATCACAAAAAAAAAAAAGTGCGGTTCTGATGGGGGGTGGGGGGGTGCTCCGTTAATTTGCGGTTCTGATGGGGGGGGGGTGCTCCGTTAATTTGCGGTTCTGATGGGGGGGGGGGGGTGCTCCGTTAATTTGTGGTTCTGATGGGGGGGGGGTGGTCCTTTAATTTGCGGTTCTGATGGGGGGGGTGCTCCTTTAATTTGCGGTTCTGATGGGGGGGGGGTGCTCCGTTAATTTGTGGTTCTGATGGGGGGGGGGTGCTCCTTTAATTTGCGGTGTCTGATGGGGGGGGGTGCTCCGTTAATTTGTGGTTCTGATGGGGGGGGGGGTGCTCCGTAATTTGCAGTTCTGATGGGGGGGGGGGGGTGCTCCGTTAATTTGTGGTTCTGATGGGGGGGGGGTGCTCCTTTAATTTGCGGTTCTAATGGGGGGGGGTGCTCCTTTAATTTGCGGTTCTGATGGGGGGGGGGTGCTCCGTTAATTCGCGGTTCTGATGGGGGGGGGGGGTGCTCCTTTAATTTGCGGTTCTGATGGGGGGGGGTGCTCCGTTAATTTGCGGTTCTGATGGGGGGGGGGGGGGTGCTCCGTTAAGTCCCCACTAAATTCTACGCCCATGCTCGGTACCATGCGCAGTTGCTATTAAACATCCATAAACGACAACTCGGTTGCATCTCTTTATTTCAATATTCCTTGGCTAAGAATATTACAAGGTTAACGTTGCGTTGCCAAAGTGGTATCTTCGTGGTATTTCCATTAAGCTACATTTACGTCTCTCTCAAACTATTCTCCAAAACAAACTCGTTTCCGTCTCTCTGGATACGTCACCCCGTGTATTCTTCTGATTGGTCGTAGTGTTATCCAATTGCGTGCAGTGATATTTTCAAACGCATGCTTGGTGCCGCCCCTCGAGTTGGGCCATTTTCATTGCTCATTACCAGACCTACAGCTTTCTAGATGTGGGTCTGGATTTCCAGGCTACGAGAAGGGTGTTAAATGCTAACATAAAGTGTAATGATGCTCATTACAGTTCAGCCTGTTTCAAACAACCCCAACACTATAATAGCAAGACACCAACACTATCATAGTAACGCACCGCCACCCTAACTTGAAGACATTGTGTGCAGAAAGGGCAGATATGTTGCCACTAAGTTAGTGTCTCCTGCAGATGAAAAGAGCCCTCCACAGAACTACAGCTTGTGCTGGTTGTGATCACTTTCAACATGCGTTTAATGGATTGTAAATTATATAATTCTATTTATTGATCATATATAGCGTTAGCATCGCATCTAGCAGTCTTTCTAATCAACTGATGCTGTCTACATGAATTACATATAGATGATACTTGGGTGACACTTCATTTACGGTTCTGGGGGGAACTGCGGGACTAGTGAGCTTTGGTTCCACCCATTAAAAAAGGTTCTGTACACACCGAAAACCGAAAGACCCATAGCGAAAATGTTTGGTACGAATATGTGTTCCGTTACACACAAACAGTCCAAGACACCAACACTGTAACACACCAACACTATAACTGTAACACACACTGACTCACAAAGACACACCAACACACACACACACACTAACACCAACACAGTAGAACACCAACACACACACACACACACACTAACACCCAAACTTACCAAGACACTAATACACTAACTTACCAACACACACACACATACACACACACCAATAAACTTCACACGGTGACAACAACACACCAAAACACCCCAACCAACCAACACATCAACAACAACAACAACCAGGTAGGTTCCTTAACAAAATAAAAAAATAAAAAGCCACTGCAAAGAAAACGATTTGCTCTAAAACAGTCGCACACGAGCGAGCCGGCGCATCGCATCCCGACCACAAATACTTATTGATCCGAGGGTCCTCTCTGAGTCGGCTTTCACAGATCAAATCCCACCCCGGATCAATGGCCGTCGATCAATAACCCTTCCCCGAGCCCCTCCTAGCGCTTAATCGGCTGCTGATATACCGGTTGACCTGGAAAAGCCGTCACGCTGCCGGCCGACCGGCCCGCACCGCCAGCCCGCCTCGTACTCCGGAGCTCTTAAAAGTCAAACACCGTGTATACGCCCGATTCCTCCACGCACCCCGGCGCTCAGACGTCTCCCGGCATCCATCATTCACCGTCCCTGTTTACCACCAGGCCGGCCCGATCCGTTCACCGCGTGATATTTAGACGTTTTTTAGACGGTTCTATCCGGCGTTGTGAAGGTGCAGGTAGGGTAGCGGGTGAGCTCGGCGATGCCCACAGGACAGGTTACTGAGACCGTGGATATTTGGAGGCATTTTGAGCTTTCCGCCTGGATGTTAAACACCCTGAACCACCCGACCGCGCTACACTGGGCACTAATGGCTAACCCTTATTGTAGCTTTACATAGCCGGCCTGAACACAAACAGAGAGAGAGAGAGAGAGAGAGAGAGAGACGAGAAGAGAGAAGAGAGAGAGAGAGATACAGAAGACTTGAGAAGAGCGAGAGATGCAGATAGCGAGAATGAGATGGAGAGAACGGCGGAGAGAGAGATAGATGCAGACAGAGAGAGTCATAGAGAGAGATGCAGAGAGAGAGAGAGAGAGGGATGCAGAGAGACAGAGAGAGAGAGATAGAGTGTAGCTAGCAATAGTGTGTAGTATCCTGTCATCTCTCCGACTCTGTGATTTAGATTAATGATCCAAAACAACCATTTTCTACATCTGAGCAGAGAGGAGGGAGGAGAGGAGGAGGAGGACGAGGGGTTGGAGGAGGAGCAGGAGAGGAGGGGAGGGAGGGGGAGGGGGGGTGCGGTGGGCTGCTGTTCCGCCCGATTCAGCACTGGCTCATCTCATCGCAACCTGCCCAACAGATGAGGGTTGCCGCGGCGACGCATGCCCACCGCCGCATTGAATCTATGAATCTGTGTGTGTGTGTGTGTGTGTGTGTGTGTGTGTGTATGCATGGGGGACAGAGACAGCTCCCTCCTCAGTCTTCATTAGGCACATTGAGGTTAATGCTGAAGCCTCCTTTCACTGGAGGCTGATTTTCTTGGTAATACGGTAAACAAAAAACAAATTATTTTATACGTGCATATGTACACGGTTGGTAGCACACACACACACACACACACACACACACACACACACACACACACACACACAGTGAGTGAGTGTTATTTATGATGGTGCTTGTGAAGTGCTTCTGTGTGTGTATGTGTGTGCGCGTGTGTGTGTGTGTGTGTGTGTGTGTGCACGCATGTCGGTGCGAGCCCGCCTCTACAGCAGGTAAGCTAACTGACAGCGGATCTTCGGGGAGCGTTAGCTGTGCTGCTGGTGAGTCAGTGTTTCAACTCTTCCTTGAGCGGACGGAGACCATTCGGCCCTGTCTCTTTTAGGCATAGTTGCATCTTGTCGTCCGTGTGATTGTCCCAGTGGTCCCAAGTGAAAAATGACACGCACCAGCAAGCCCAGCAATCGACTCTTGCATAGCAGACACTGAGTAGGCACATTTGTAACGTCACATGTGTGAGAAGTCGCGGAGAGTAGTCCCTGAAGGGCACAGATCCGTGCACACGAAACTCTGCACTTCAGTCCTCAACCATCCCATCCCTACTCGCTCACCTTCCTCCCGTCAGTTCGCCCTTACCCAGTGCCCCTACTGGCAGTCGTGAACGTACGACTCCTACTCAACCGGCTCAACGCTCTACTCTTCACCCCTGAGAGCACCGGCCACCTTGCTCGACTCACCACTCTCTCTCACGCCCAACCCTCTCCAAAGCTCTCTCCCTCGCGTAGTCTCCGTCCGAGACAACACCGATATCGGAAAATACTCTGCCTTCCTCCGCCACTCACATGTCCCCTTCAATATGTAGACATTGCCTCGGCTACACTCCCCCATGTAAGCGTAATGAGCAACACGTCGTTTCCCAGATGCACTTCAGCGCCGACCGAATCCTGCTTCACTTCCTTGTCACTCCTATCCGAACGTCAGTCCATTTAATTGCGACGATAGTGTCAGCAGTCGCTCGCCACTTCCGACACAGTCTTTTGAAACGGAGCGAGATACTATGTTCCACGATTATCGTGGCACTTCATCAAAAGCCACAGCCCGACTCACGACTTATCATCATAAACTGCGATTAAAATCCCCAACGATCTACAATAAGCTTGTGGATAAGCAACCGATCTGGAATACACATCCTAGAACAACACATTGTCGAGGAATATAAGTACCTGGGTGTTCACATAGACAATAAAATGGACTGGACCAAAAACACAGAGGCCCTGTATAAGAAAGGTCAGAGTCGCCTGTATTTCCTACGGAGACTCAGATCTTTCAACGTCTGCAAAACCATGCTGCAGATGTTCTATCACTCTGTGGTGGCCAGCGTCATCTTCTACGCTGTTGTGTGCTGGGGCAGCAGGGTGAAGGCAGCCGACGCTAACAGACTCAATAAGCTCATCAGGAAAGCGGGTTCTGTCCTGGGAGTGGAATTGGAGTCTTTGGTGGAGGTCTCGGAGAGGAGGATGCTGAGTAAACTACTCAGTATTATGGACAACGCCTCCCATCCCCTGCACGCCACACTGGTGTCATACCAGAGCACCTTCAGCCGTAGACTGAGATTACCGAGGTGCACCACACAATGCCACAGGAGGTCCTTTCTGCCTGTGGCCATCAAACTCTGTAACTCCTACCCCCTCTGTGGGAAGGACAGTTGAAATACAAAACAATGAACACAGCAATATAATGTGTAATATTACCTCTCAACATCATGTGCTCTCAGTATTACGTGCAATATTAATATTACTGTCCAACATCTATCATGTGCTATATTATTATTATTATTATTATTATCATGTTGTCTATAAATATTATCTATAACACTACCTCTCATCTCCATCATCATGTGCAATATTCTTAATGTCATGTCCAATAATATTACACTTCAATTATGCCAAATTGTTTTCCGTCGGAATATCTTATCTAGTTCCTCCTGGGGGATCCCGAGGTGTTCCCAGGCCAGACAAGATATATAATCCCTCCAGCGGGTTCTGGGTCTGCCCCGGGGTCTCCTCCCAGTTGGACGTGCCCGGAAAACCTCTAAGGGGAGGCGCCCGGGGGGCATCCTAATCAGATGCCCGAACCACCTCAGCTGACTCCTTTCGATGCGGAGGAGCAGCGGCTCTACTCCGAGCTCCCTCCGGATGTCTGAGCTCCTCACCCTATCTCTAAGGCTGAGCCCAGCCACCCTGCGGAGGAAACTCATTTCGGCCGCTTGTATCCGCGATCTCATTCTTTCGGTCACTACCCAAAGCTTGTGACCATAGGTGAGGGTTGGAACGTAGATGGACCAGTAAATCGAAAGCTTCGCCTTCCGGCTCAGCTCCCTCTTCACCACAACGGACCGGTACAGCGCCCGCATTACTGCAGACGCTGCACCAATCCGTCTGTCCATCTCCCGCTCCATTTTGCCCTCACTCGTGAACAAGACCCCGAAATACTTGAACTCCTTCACTTGAGGCAGTAGCCTGAAAAGACTACGTGGAGTCACCTCCCTGTGGGCTCACCACCTGCAGGGAGAGTCATTGGGGTCGGGTGCATTGTATACCGGGCGGTAGGCAAAAGCGGGGTCCTGGGCGTGCGGATCCCCGTCATCGCCGACTGGTTCTAGGGACGTGGAACGTCACCTCACTGGCGGGGAAGGAGCCGGAGCTGGTGCGGGAGGTGGAGCGGTACCAACTAGATATGGTTGGGCTCACCTCCACGCACAGCATGGAGCACATCTGGAACCAAACTCCCCGGCTGAGCAGCACTGTGTTGGAGTTCTCTCCGTTGAACGAGGGTCGCCTCCATGCGACTGCAAGTCGCTGGGGGGAAGGCTCTGACTGTTGTGTGTGCCTACGCACCAAACAGCAGCTCAGAGTATCCGGCCTTCTTGGAGTCCTTGGGTGGCATCCTGGAAAGGGTTCCATCCGGGGACTCCATAGTTCTACTGGGGGACTTCAACGCACACGTGGGCAAGATTTTTTTTTTTTTGTTGAACAACAACCACAATGATTGTAGGTTCGTTTTCTTTCCGGCAGGAGAGCAACTCGATTTCGAAAAGAGGGCATTTGAATAACTCAAAATGAATTCTTTTCAGCCGCAAAACGACCGTGAGAGTTCCCCATGACAGGGATTGATTAGGTATCCTCGTGGCACTGTGTGAAAATCAATGCGTGAACATTGATGCCTCAACCATGTACTGGGACACATTACCAACTGTAAACTAAATAACATTATTGTGGTGATATATACGTTTGTTTGATGAGAAGAGGTTAGGGTTGTTGCTAAATATATATATATATATATACGGCATCTAGATTCAAGATTAAAAAAACGTTATCTTCGGTTAGAGCTCGCAAACAACATAAAAAAACACCCACGATAGACTTATGGGTGTTCGGTTTTTTGCTCTACCATATTGCAATATATATATTTGTATATTTATTCTCTATGTAATTCCACATGACTGTTATCATTCAGAAACAGACTTTAGTTTGCTTAGTTTGTCCTCTGTCAAACCTTTATTGTTACCTCCCCTCAGGATGTTCGGCAGCTGAAGATGAACGCCGTGGATGGACCAGTCGATGATTGGCCGCGTGCCTAGCCAATCCCGCGAGAGCTGAGGAAGGGACAGTGTTGCTGGACGGCGGCCAGGACACCTTGTGGATGGAGCAGCAGACGGCTGACCGGAGACACAGTGTCGTGGGGATCGCTGCTTCATCAGCCTGTCGTCTCTCCGTCGGGCCCCAGACCCAAACCCAGGCGCTTAATACGCTGGAATGTGTTGCGTTTGTTTACTCTGATACACAGAGTCGATACACACCGATCGGAAAAAACTGCGAAAAACACATTGAGGGAGAAAGGGAGGAAGGCCCTAAAACAGAACAGCCTTAATTTGACCATCTAGTCGTTCCTGAGTTGTAGTGTATCCACTCACTGTTGCCTTTTGTACTGTGGCAGCGGTAAGCAAGAACGAAAAAGACAAGCAGCAGAAAAACGAAAGTGTAGCCACCGTGTGACAGAGAGAGAGAGAGAGAGGGAGAGAGAGAGAGAGAAGGGCTTCCTTCTGATTCCCATCACGTATAATCGACGGGGCCGAGAGGAAAATAATTTGGAGCCGTCAATCACCATCTTCACCGTCATGGGGAGGTGTGAAGGTCGGGCGTCACGCTCCCTGCGTTTCCTGGCGGTGACGCTAGTGTTGCTGCTGGCGGCGACGACGCCGTCGACGGCCTTGGAGTACGAGGGGGTGCCCGGCCAGTGGGCGCGATACGGCCGCTGGGATGCAGGGGCGGCGGGCGACCTCAGTCTCATCCTCAAGACCAACCTCAGCAAGGCGCTGGTGCTCTATGTGGACGACGGCGGCGACTGTGACTTCCTGGAGCTGCTGCTGGCGGACGGGCGGCTGCAGCTGCGCTTCACCATCCACTGTGCCGAGCCGGCGCGGCTGCACACGGAGACGCGTGTGGACGACCAGCGCTGGCACCGCGTGCTGCTCACGCGCAACCGCCGCGAGACGAGCCTGGCGGTGGACAACGAGGTCAAGACGGCGGAGGTGCGGTCCAAGCGGGCCGAGATGGCGGTGGCCAGCGACCTGTTTGTGGGCGGGATCCCGCCTGACGTGCGTCTCTCTGCGCTGACGTCCAGCACGGTGAAGTACGAGCCTCCGTTCTACGGGCTGATCGCTAACCTGAGGGTGGGCGAGGCCCCGCCCCTGCTGCTGGACGGCCAGGGGGTCCACAACGACGCGGACTACCTGTGTGAGCTCCACTCCCCCTGCGGCCACGGGGGCGCCTGCTCGCTGCACCAGGGTGAGGCCGTCTGTGACTGTGGCGACAGCGGCTACAAGGGCAGCTACTGCCAGGAAGGTAAGCTAAGCTAGGCTAAGCTAATAGGAGCGAAGCTAGGAGACTAGCTGGGTTACAAGAGAGAGACAAGCGGAGCATAAGCTAAGAGACAAGCTAAGATAAGTGAGCTAAGATAAGAGGCAAGCTAATATTAGCGGCTATAAGGGCAGCTACTGCCAGGAAGGTAAGCTAGGCTAGGCTAAGCTAATAGGAGCGAAGCTAGGAGATTAGCCGAGTTACAAGAGAGAGACAAGCGGAGCATAAGCTAAGAGACAAGCTAATGTTAGCTAAGATAAGAGGCAAGCTAATATTAGCTTGTATAAAGTACTTGAAAGCGATACTTGAGTAAAAGTACAAGTATCTTACCAGAAAATGACTTTGGTAGAAGTTAAAGTCACCTTTTAGAAATGTACTTGAGTAAAAGTCTTAAAGTATCTGATATATATTGTACTTAAGTATCAAAAATAATTTTCTGATATTAAATGTACTTAAGTATTGGAAGTAAAAGTGAACCCACCAGACGCGGACTGAACCCACCAGACGCGCAAAGCGCACGCGTTCTGCTGCGCTTACTTCCACTCCCATGTTACCAGACGCGGGAATTGATTGATATTGATGCTATGCGGGTGGGGGGGGGAGCATGCCCGCACCGAACGCCCATACACAGCAACACTCACTGAAGCCTTTTCAACAGCCACCATTAATTTCTTCTTCTTGGTTTCCCATTAAAGCAGCATCTCCTCCTCCTGGTGGTGGGTGGAGGTGGTGGTGGGTGGAGGAGGCGGGGTGTTGGGTGTTGGGTGGGTGTCGTCGTTGTCGGAGGAGGAACGAAAACCTCATTTTTTGAAGCCGTGTAAACATTAGAAGCAGTATGATTCATTTTAATACAAAAAAAAAAGGAAAAACTAAATGAAAACGCAGGAGTGGTTGGCATGGCAACCGGCGTGGAGGAGAAACAGGATGCTCAGCAGTCTAGCCCACCTAAAAATTCCACCCCTTATCTTTACACACACACACACGCGCAGACACACACACACAGACACACACACACACACACGCACACACACACACACACCACCACCACTTTCTCCCTAGTCTCTCTCTATCTCTCTCTCTCTCTCTCTCTATCGCTCACCCTCTCTCTCACTACAAGATTACATGTGGAAGCAGTGGCCTCTGTGGCATCACACACACACACACACAATCCCCCCCCCACACACACACACACACAGACACACAAAGAACGTTTAAAATGAATAATATTAAATTTCTAATCATAATACATTAAAATAATACATTAAGATGTCCAGGTGCCTGCATAAGCAGAACATGGGGTGAGAATCACGACGTTTAAAAATGTACTATTTATTTATATTACTGTTCACAATTAAGGGGTCGAGTCTGCTTTTTCAAGCGGATCTTATTTGAACAGCGTCAGGAGGAAGAGTTAGATTTATTTTAGCTGTGATCCTTGACTTGCGGTAGTGCAACAGAACTCGGGAGCAACTCAAGAAAGAGAAGAACTCAAGAAGGAAAAACAAAGCAAAGAAAAAAACAAACAAAAACGAAATCCTTTTCCTTTACATTTGTCGCCTCTGATTTGATTATTCTCGTTGGCTGTGCTGTGCGGGTGAATTTACATACGCGGCGACTCCAATATGGATTCCATGCTTCCACGTGTTTCGAAATCCTCGCGCCGTTGCAAAGCGCCCCTAAACAGCGTACCGCGTGAATATACAAAGGCGCCGTCCCAACCAACACAAATGCTTTATCGTGTCCTGTGGTGGAATTGAATATGATTAGGGGGAGGATCTTGGATGATGTGAAAATCCATCGCAGGAGGATTAGGGCTGGACTATAGGTTTGTTTGCCGTGGCGGTGGCGGTGGTCGGTGGCGGCGGGCGGCTTGGACGTTCTCGCCGTGATCCTCGGCTAATTAGGGATTAGCCGCCCAAGGACGCGTTAGCCCCGCGCCGCGCGACGCCACAGATCTCACCGCTTCATAAACGTTTTCTGTGTTTCTGCTTTTGTCAATGAGTGCACATCCGGCGGCGGTGGCGGTGGCAGCTTTAGATTCAGCGTAATTCGATATCCGATCTCCTCAATGGGATGCTGGGTGGGCCTACTAAAAAAAAAGCGAGAAGTCTGAAATTGTATCGCGAGCGAAGCTAAAAGGAAAAAAAAGACGCATTTTGTGTACTACACGTGTACTATCGCGTAGTGGCGGTGGCTCGGACCCTCTCCTCTTCAATGGGTTGCCTTGGTTGTAAAAAATACAGGGGTCTTTGCTTGGGCCGTGCAAGCTTTGTTTAGGTCGTGGTCCTTATCTCTCTCTCCCAGACCACAGTGTTGATGACAGACCAGGCGTGGGGGAAGGGAGAGGGGGGGCTAGCCGGTGGGAGGGACCTCCTCCGGGGTTCCTGGCCCCCAACACACAACCGCCACCGCGCTCGATAGATCCGGGTCCAGGCTGTACAAGTACCTGCTCGGTACCGACCGGCCCGGACGGACGGACGGACGGACGAACGGACAGCTGACTCACCTGCAGTCCACTTATGAATCAATCCAGTTTCAGATTCTATTTTCTTCCATTTTTTTTTGTTACGGAACTGCAAACGCAGCATTCGTCTAAAGTGTCACACGACGAGAATTCTTGCCCGGGCTGCTTAAATTCCACCCGAACTAAGCGACTCGTCGTGGCTAGTGCTGGCTGCGTATTATATATATATAGGTTAGCATCTAATGCAACCGAGGGGGAGGGGGGGGCGGGGGGGGACGGGGGGACGGGGGGGACGGGGGGTCGGGGGGGGGGGTTGGAATGAAGGCTTAAAGCATTGAGCGTCTCGAGCCCGCTGATTTCAAGAAGGTGCAGGCAGAGACGCGGCTGCCAACCTAAAAGGGCCCTCGTCCCAAGGGATAGCGCAGCGGAGACGTGCAGCCGGAATGAATACCGTGGTCATTTTCCCCGACTGTCACAGCTTGTTCCCATGCATTTTTCACCGCGGATTGTCTCCGTGTCAGCGCTTTTAATTCACCGAAGATTACGGCAAGCTCATTACGTCGGGTATTATTTAATATCGCTCGTTTGTTTCGGCGTTTTTTTTGTTGTTTTGTGAATAAAAAAAACTAAACAAAAAAAAACGTGAGCTCGGTCACCACTTAGCTTAGCTTAGCTTAGCTTGTGACAAATCGAGTTAATTCCCTTTTTGGCCCGAGCCTTTAAGAAATTAAACCCTCTTACCTATTAGTGGTGAGTATTATGTAGCCGGGAACAACTTTGAACAATAACAGTTAAGTCCCCGGAGCCTGCCGCTGCGCAGAGCCGCTAATCGTCAGCGCTAATAGCCTGGATAATTTACCGTCTTGTCAGGGACTCAAAGCATAAACACTTCATTCGCTTCTCGTCTCCTTTCCGATTCCGATTCAGTGTGAACGCGCTCGGAAAACATCTCGCTACTACTACTACTGCTACGGCACTGACACCAGGCCACTCTCCGCTCGGAAATATTATTTACACATCCAAAAATAATGAAATAATTCGATATAAGATATTAGCATAATAGCAAAACGGTGATGGTTTGATTCAACGGTTTAAAACGGCCGGCTCGTAAAAAAAAAAAAGAAACACATAAACAGATCGTGCCACCAGCGCGGCGCCCGGAGGGGAAGATGGAACCGAGACCACACACACACACACCACACACACACACACACACACACACACACACACACACACACACACACACACACACACACACACACACACACACACATAGTGCTGTTTTGACCTGAGGGTGGAAAACTCCCGGAAGACATCGGAAACACATCGAGCAGTTGTAAATAAAAAAAAGGAAACGCTGACCTCCATAGAAAATCCTTCAACAACACGTCTTGTGTCGGGAGGGTGGGGGGGGGGCATCATATCTACAGAGTGCGCCTTTAAACTTGACACGTCTATTAAACTCCAAGCGTGTCACCTTTTTTCCCGTAAAAACGGGGGGCGAGACGGTCCATCATTCATGACGACCGCCGCGTGCCGCGTCGATCCCCCCCCCGTCTGCTCGGGGAGACGGGGGGGGATCACGGGCGTGTGATCAACCAACAAGAGATCAAATGTTTAGAGCTTTTAACGGGACACCCGACCCCCCCGCAGTGTAGGATCGCGGGGGCGCGCGGAGGGGAGGTGGTGAAATGCATCAGCCCCCCGACCCACTGTGGGCTCCAACACAGCGTGCCGCCTCCGCTGCCCTGTGTGTGTGTGTGTACGTTGCCTCAAAAGCAGCACATTTTAAATGGCCGCTTTTTTATCCCCCGTCGTCTTTAATTCACCAAAGCGTCTGACGGTGAGATGGATGCGGAAGTCTCTCTCTGAAAACGAGAATGTCCGCCGAATTCTGAATCAAACTGTGTGCGGCAGCCACACAGACAGACAGACAGACAGACAGACAGACAGACAGACTCCCATTATCTTCTCTCAGCAGAAGAGAAATTCAAATCTGAATTATTCCACATAAAAAAAAAAACACACGACAGCGAAGAAATCATGGAAGATAAACAGCTTCAAATATTGATACAGATTAATTATAATTAGGTCAACTCTTTGATGAGAATCAATTATTTAAAAAGAACTACGTCCTCTCCAGACAAGCATACTGATCATATAGTCTTACATCTTCTTAAATCCGAATGTGCATACGACACACTGAATACACAGCGGCACAGCAATTAGATACACCAGCATAACGTAGATAGTTACTGTATATGCATGTATACTATATATATATGTATATATAAAGTATATACATAGATATATACATATATTATCTTGTACCCGGCGATCATAATGCATCTCCTCTTGGGTTAATGAGTCGCATGTCAGAACTGCAGTCCAAATTGAC
Organism: Coryphaenoides rupestris; assembly: GCA_002895965.2. Taxonomy (NCBI): domain Eukaryota; kingdom Metazoa; phylum Chordata; class Actinopteri; order Gadiformes; family Macrouridae; genus Coryphaenoides; species Coryphaenoides rupestris. Next base: position 21,107 of record PIJE02002968.1, on the reverse strand, counting down.
AAGAGCCAATAGATGACCAACCCCCCCCCCCCTCGCGTTTGAATTATCGTTTCAATATCAAACGACACACCAGACAGCCCGCTCTATCTCAGAGCAGAACAGGAAGTAGAGGGGGGGGGGGGGGGGGGAGGGGGTGGAGCTACAGGCGAGAGAGAGGAGGGGGGGGGGGGGGGGGGGGGGGGGGGTCGTGTCTTACCTTTCACTTCCTGCTGGACCGCTACTAGAAAGAGAGAGGAGAGAGAGAGAGATGGGGTTTAGAAATCAACGGCATCAACACATCAACGTCTCCACATTCAGTCAATGGATCTTTCCCTGCCCCCCCCCCCCTCCCCCCCCCCCCCCCCCCGTGCGTACGAAGTCGGTTGAACTGAGACAGTTAACGGCTGATGATTCATCTCCACGTTTTGAAACCTACAAGCGACTGAAATGAAATGGGCGTTTTTGTTGTGTGTCTTAAACGGTTGTTTGTGTGTCTTTGAGGTTCGCTGAAGGCAGGCTCTGAATCGCTCTGACGCTCCGACAACATCAACAACAACAACAACAACGGGCTTCATCAAGCGTTTCCTGTGTTGGGGTGAGGAGAGGAGGGGAGAGGGGGGTGGGGGGGGGGTGGGCCGGGTGAATCTTTATATATGACGGAGGAAATTAGTCTGGGGAACTCAGCGAGAGGGAGCTCGGCGGGCTTCGCTTCAGACAGCAGCGCTCAGCTCAGCTCAGCTCAGCTCCTTGTGCGGTGTGTGTGTGTGTGTGTGTGTGTGTGTGTGTGTGTGTGTGTGTGTGTGTGTGTGTGTGTGTGTGTGTGTGTGTGTGTGCGTGTGTGCGTGTGTGTGTGTATACCGCCGTCCCACCACCACGCGGTAGAGGGGCCAAACAGAGGTTAACTTCCACATCGCTCAAACGTCCTCAACTCCGTTTCTGAAACCGCGCCACCTATAGCATCCTATTTTATTTTTTGCGAAAATTCCTCCATCAAATCGTCGTCGTTCTCTCAATAGGTTCTACTGCTCTATTCTGATAAAGTATATTCTATTCTGTTCAAGGTGCTGTATGTAAGAATAATGAATCCATTCAGGGACTACATGTTAGGATTTTACAGCACAAATCGCTTTAAATGGCCAGTTTGTGAGCAGGTCGTGACTCTCTCTGTTGCATAGAACAGCTTTTGGGCTGATTTCTCTTAAAATGTATTGTATACTGGATTTCCGGGGAAAAAGGAACAAAGTGACATGTCAGCGTGGATAATTAAAAATATATATTTCATAGCTTTTTTAAATGTGTACAAGGTTTAATTATGATTAGAACTAATATTAGTTTTTGTCTCAACCCACGGAGCTCAGAATGCACTTGATTCTTACATAGAGCACCTTTAAGACCGTTCTGTTAAGTCTGTTCTGATTCTATTGAGTTCTATTTTATTCTGTTCAATTGTCAAGCTTGAGGTTACACGATGCTATCGATTCTATTATATTCTGATACATTCTATTCAACTCAACTATGTTTTGTTCAACTGCATATACTATGTTCTCATCTATTCTGATCAATGTGCATATTATATTGTATTTCATTACATTTCAAATAATATAAAAAGTTATAAAATACAATATTTTATATCAGTATATTCTCGTCTATCCTGCCTCATTCTCCTCTGTTGTAGTATGCTGCATTGTGTTCAGTTGTGTATCCAGTGGATATCCCGATAGGGTCTATTTTAGTCTCCATTTGCTAATGATCTATTCTTCGAGGTGTGGAGGCTGTGCATAATGCATGTCTTTGATGCGGCCGTGCAGGAATCCCGGTGCTGTCGGATTCACTGCTGTTGCTGCTGCTTCTGTGTGTAGATTCTACAGCAGGAGGGAGGGGGGGTGGGGGGGTGGGGGGGGGGGGTTGATCAGGTACATCTGAGACATCAGAATAAATATGTAGAGTTGCGGTAGAGCCTGAGCAAACAGCCAGACAGCCTCATCTCCCGAAGGAGAAATCCATCGTGCTGTGATCGGGAAATAAAAAATAAAAAAAACCCACCCGGCAAGAAGAATGTTCCAATTCAATCCAATAACAGAGCCTTCAGTGATCGCAATGTACATTGTTGTTTCCTATCATGTGGCGTTTTTATTCTTTTAAAACGGGCTTCATCAAAGGGTTTTTCTCGCCGAGGCTCGATCGACAAAATGTCAATCTCACAGATGCCACCTGGAACCGAAACACAGCGAGCTGACATCGGGAACAATGCGAGAAGAAAGCGCTGGCAGTTCCACTTGAAGAGCAATTAGCATGTTCAGATCCCCGCTGGCTCCGCTGTGCGCTACCACCTTCAGCCTCCTTTCAGTTATGCGCTACGCATCGCGAACGTCTCCGCGCTCAGCTTCCTTAGCTTTCCACTATTGTTTAGCTCGCCTCGTAGCTTTTATCGTTTTCGTTTAGCTTATTTTTAGCTTATTGCTCAGCTCATCCCCTCTTAGCTTTCTCGTAGGTCTTTTAGCTTGGCTGATAGTAGCTTGTCTCTTATTTTAGCTAACATTAGCTTGTCTCTTTGCTTTATCGTTTTGTTTCGCTTATAACTTGGCTTATCCAGTCTTCGAGCTTCGCTCTTATTAGCTTAGCCTAGCCGAGCTTACCTTCCTGGCAGTAGCTGTCCTTATAGCCGCCAGTGTTGTAATATAACGAAGTACAAATACTTCGTTACTGTACTTAAGTAGAATTTTCACGTATCTGTACTTTACTTCGTTATTTATATTTCTGGCAACTTTCCCTTTTACTTCACTACATTTCCTAAATAAAATGTATACTTTTACTCCGATACATTTCTCCTAAGCATCTTCGTTACTCGTTACTACAAAATAAAATCATTAGAAATGTGTTAAGACTGCAGGTTTGACGAATCACGCGCGAAACCAACCAGACGCGCAAAGCGCACGCGTACTGCTGCGGGCGCACGCGCTTTACTTCCGCTCCCATGGTAACGCATGGCGCGGTTCACACTGCGTCCCTGTGCGCAATCTCATAGAAATACATTGTATATGCACAATATCTGCATCATATTCAGTTAAATCAAGTCATACATTTTGCATACAACCAAAACAACATTCAAACAATAATAATAATAATAATAATAATAATTATAATAATTGTAATTATTATTATTAACAGTCTATATTTTAGATATTTGTTTTAATCACACTAAAGTGTGATCATAGCATCAATATCAATCAACATGGGAGTGGAAGTAAGCGCAGCAGTACGCGTGCGCTTTGCGCGTCTGGTGGGTTCAGTCCGCGTCTGGTGGGTTCACTTTTACTTCCAATACTTAAGTACATTTAATATCAGAAAATTATTTTTGATACTTAAGTACAATATATATCAGATACTTTAAGACTTTTACTCAAGTACATTTCTAAAAGGTGACTTTAACTTCTACCAAAGTCATTTTCTGGTAAGATACTTGTACTTTTACTCAAGTATCGCTTTCAACTACTTTATACAAGACTGATAGCCGCTAATATTAGCTTGCCTCTTATCTTAGCTAACATTAGCTTGTCTCTTAGCTTATGCTCCGCTTGTCTCTCTCTGTAACTCGGCTAATCTCCTAGCTTCGCTCCTATTAGCTTAGACTAGCCTAGCTTACCTTCCTGGCAGTAGCTGCCCTTATAGCCGCCTAATATTAGCTTGCCTCTTATCTCAGCTCACTTATCTTAGCTTGTCTCTTAGCTTATGCTCCCGCTTGTCTCTCTCTTGTAACCCAGCTAGTCTCCTAGCTTCGCTCCTATTAGCTTAGCCTAGCTTAGCTTACCTTCCTGGCAGTAGCTGCCCTTGTAGCCGCTGTCGCCACAGTCACAGACGGCCTCACCCTGGTGCAGCGAGCAGGCGCCCCCATGGCCGCAGGGGGAGTGGAGTCACACAGGTAGTCCGCGACATTTCTCCTAAGCATCTTCGTTACTCGTTACTACAAAATAAAATCATTAGAAATGTGTTAAGACTGCAGGTTTGACGAATCACGCGCGAAACCAACCAGACGCGCAAAGCGCACGCGTACTGCTGCGGGCGCACGCGCTTTACTTCCGCTCCCATGGTAACGCATGGCGCGGTTCACACTGCGTCCCTGTGCGCAATCTCATAGAAATACATTGTATATGCACAATATCTGCATCATATTCAGTTAAATCAAGTCATACATTTTGCATACAACCAAAACAACATTCAAATAATAATAATAATAATTATTATTATTATAATTATTATTATTATTATTAACATTCTATATAGTTTAGATATTTGTTTTAATCACACTAAAGTGTGATCATAGCATCAATATCAATCAATTCCCGCGTCTGGTAACATGGGAGTGGAAGTAAGCGCAGCAGTACGCGTTGTGTGTGTGTGTGTGTGTGTGTGTGTGTGTGTGTGTGTGTGTGTGTGGGCCACGGCATGTAAGAATGTATGTTTGTGTGTGTGTGTTTGTGTGTGCACACATGCGTGTTTGTGTGCATGTATATATATATATATGTGTGTGTGTGTGTGTGTGTGTGTGTTTGTGGGCTGCGGGTTTGCACATGTGTGTGCACATGTGTACATGTATGTATATTTGTGTGTGTGTGTGTCTGTGCATTTGTATGTGTGTGTGTATGTGTGTGTAGGCGTATGTGTGTGTGTATGCATGTACTTGCTGTCTGTGTGTGCATGTATGTATGTATGTGTGTGAGTATGTGTGCGTGAATGTACGTACATACGACGTACGTACGTACGTGTGTGTGTGTGTGTGTACACAATACCCCCGTATCCGCTAACCAAATTAGCCGTGCTGTAAATCCCTGGTGAATTAGGGCAGTGAACGATCAATAACATGTTATCCACAATCGCGCCAAACACACAGATCTGACACAATGGTGAGCCGCAGTGTGTGGGAGGGAGGGCTTTTAATGCCACGCCAAAGATGCTGTAATTAGATCAACTAATTGCCTTATTTGTAGGGAACATTAAAGTTACTGCACTGAAACGGTTTACTAGTGTCAGAGACACTAGAAATGTATTATTGGTGGCATCATGTCCTCAGTTCCTGTCCATATATTTGACCGTAAATAGTTGCTTTGTGGAGTATTGATAGGTCTGGGATCTACTATCGATTCTGCTCTCTCAGGTCCGTATTTATTAACATTTTAATATTAAGAGGTTCCGGGTTCGTTTGAATTTATTGCATTGGTTCCATACAAGGTACAGTAAATATAAAATATTGCGTTGTAAAGTAAAGTAAATTAGTAAATGAATTTAAAAGTAAATTATACAATTATGGATTGGACAGGAGTAAAACAGAAAAACGTCGATTCAGACTCGCTCTGGGTCTCTACCGTAGCATATGTGTTCCATTTGGAAAAAAAACATCTGTGAGCAACCTCTCCAGGGGTTGCGGCGAGCAAGATGTTATTTTTTCTTTCTCTCGTGCTCCCACCTCCTCCTCCCTCCTCCTCCTCCTCCTCCTCCCTCCTCCTCAACCCCCCACCCCCACCCCCCTCGAGGTCTTTGTCTGTTTTCTCGTTTTTTGGATTATTATTTCCTTTTTTTCCTTCTTATGTTTCCGATTTTTTGACCTCCTCCGACATCCGTGCCTCTCCGAAGGATGTCTGTCACAAACTGCAGTCCAACATTGTGACAAAGCTTTTCCGTTTCCTCTCCCGAGTCTCGTTATGATCTTCCTCCTCTTTCCCACCCCCCCACCCCCCCCTCCCTCTCGAACCCTTGTTTTCCTTTTCTTCCTATTCTTTCCCTCAAGGTCTGGCGCATCTGAAGCTAACCCGCCAAGGTATGGGGTCAACTGGCTTGCTCGTCCCTCCTTAAAAACCCTCCTGAATCACCCCCCTCCCTCCCTCCCCCCCTCTCTCCCTGACCTACCCACCGACCCACCAACCCGCCGCCCGTCCGCCCTCCCTACCTTCCCTGCCACCATTTGTGTTGACTGTGCCTCAATGATTTCTTATCTATCTCTATACCTCATGTATTTTGCATATTCCATTTGTTGCTTCCTGTCATGTGACGCTCTGTGTGTGTATGTGTGTGTGTGTGTGTGTGCGTGTGTGTGTTACTCACGCGATGTTGGTGTTGTCCGCCACAAAACCGCCCACCCACCCACCCATCCACCCACTTTGTCCTCCCGACCACTGACCGAGCTTCCGGAACTTCACCTTTGACCCCTCTGCAGTTAATCGCCAAGGTAACGGATCTATGCAACAACTACAATGACAACAACAACAACAACAACAACAAAAAGACAAAACCGTTGTACTTCTAAGACCAGGGTGGTCTTACGGAGCGAGAGAGAGATTTCAGAGCAGGTTGAAAGCAGGAGGGAGGTATTATAGGCTGGGTCCGGTGTCGGCCTGTGTGAGGGGTCTCAGTGCAGGTCAATACGCTCTCTAATATGCAGCCGCCGTTTGCGGTGTTTTGCCCGGCAAATGCCCCTCTCTAATGTATCCCCTGCATATTGATCCTTAACTCCACAAAGATACCGCCGATAGTGCTTTTAGAGATAATCCCCCCCCCCCCCCCCCACCACCCGATTTGCATATCAGAATTGCGAGGAAAGTGTCTAGTCTAGGTAAGTGTAGGTAAAAAAAAGAAAAAAAGAAAAGTGCATTCGGAAATGAAATGAAGAGTCCATATCGTAATTTCACATTTGCATTCGCGTTTATTCCTCGACAAATGTTCCATATTTCTCTCCGAGAGCTAAAAGGATTCTCGGGCAGCAAGCGGGGGATTAAATAGGGATAGGTGGAGGAAATTAACAAAATTGATCACTAAATGGTGTTGTTGCTTTTCCAGTGCAGATTGTGTTGATAAGAGACAAACGCAAAGTCAATTTATTGATCTCAGAACATTTTCATATCGTGGAATACAATACATACGTTTTAAACAAATAAGACATAAAAAAATATGTTTACAAATAACTATATTGCTTACTCAAGCAATATAATGTTCAACATTACGGCGAAATGTTGAGGAAACCGTTCAAACCAATCAAAGCTGTCGGTGAGGATATGTTTCAGCCAATGGGAACTGGAGATTAGGTCATGTGGTTCTCAATACCTCCCCCAAAGAGATGCATGGAGACAAATCCACAAATCAATTCATGACAATAATAACAATAAACGTGGTTCCTAATGAGAGATGTATTGAGCTGGCCAAGAGATAAACATGAATGAATAGACGTCTCCTTGTTAACAACGTACCGTGTGACTGTGCTACAGCGGGCCTACGGTGTGTCTGCTGGGTTCCCCACTATTCCACTGTTAAACGATCAAATCATACCATCTCCATTTCTTGGACACCTTCCCCCCGAGTGGAGGTGTTGAGAAATAGCGCCCATACACAGCACAGCGCTATATGTATAAGCCCGCGCGGATTGCTAACGCGCGCGGCTCTTAAAACAACGAGCTCCCCCGGCCCTGGGAAACGATAACAACAACAACAACAACAACAACAACAAACAACAACAACAAACAACAACAGCCCATAATATTACACTGGCGACGTCAAGTGTGAGAGAGACAGAGAGAGAGAGAACGAGAAAGAGAGAGAGAACGAGAGAGAAAAATGCTGGGAGATACGCTGTGAAACTTCAGAAAAGTAATTTGCTGCTTCTTTGTAAACGGAGCCGCTGCTGCCAGCGATACATCGGTGTGACATCACAGATTAGAATCCCACTCCTGTGTTTTTCCCACTCTTTGCTCCGGGAAACGTTCACGTTCCAGAGAGAGAGCGCGAGAGAGAGAGAGAGAGAACGAGAGAGAGAGAACGAGAGAGAGAGAGAGGGGGGAGTGATTGGATTTAAAACGGCGCCGAAGGAGAACATTGTTCGCTAATGCGACCTCCTCGGCGTCGGTTGGTTCGGGGGCGACGGGGGAACGAACAAATGACGGAGATAAACACGACCGCCGCCGTCCTATTAAACACCGAATGGAGGGGAGCGGTTACACTTAGCTTAACTCCTGCAGACACGGCGTGTGTGTGTCTGTTTCCCCGCCCCCAGACCGGCGGGTAGACCACGTAGACCACGTAGACCACGTAGACCACGTAGACCACATAGACCACGAGAACGATAACGAAACGGAGAGGAGAGAATGTCAAATGGGAGCGGCAATGAGGTGACAGACTAAACATGGAATCCCAGGCTCCTCCTCTTCTCTTCTTCTTCTTCTTCTTCTTCTTCTTCTCGTCTTGCTTGTTAGCTTCGAGGGTGAAGAATACCCGGTGCTGAGTCCTGTGTTCCAGAACAACACATCGCAGCCCTTTACCCCGTCGGAGGATAAATCTTTCCCCCGTTGACGTTCATATCGGTGTTGCATCAGGAGTGCCGTAACGTGCGGCCGACTACTAGGGGTGGACTTTTAACAGCAGGACCGCGACGATTCACCGCTTGCTTGCTTGCTTGTTCCGAGGCGGCTGTATAATATATATTATATTAGGTGTTTAAGGTCAACAGGTCGGAGATCATTTATTTACGGTTGTGTGGGGCGTGGTAGTGTCGGAGATAAACGTTCGCCGTCCACCGCCTCATCGCTCCTGCTGTTTTGGCTCTTCTTTGTCAATACAATACTAAGTGTGTTACGGATGAAGAAGGATGATGATGATGATAGTGATGATGATGTGACCTCCCAGTTAAAAAAATTAGTGAAAAAAACAGTCAAGGAATGACAAGGAACAATAAAACTGGCAAATAAAAGCACACTGTGCGCTTTTTACCGATTTATTTTACGATTAATCCTTTAGTTTTCGACTTGATTTGGTCTGTTTTTTTGGTGGGACTGTTGTATGTGTATTTTCTTTCTGTCTTTATTTTCTTTGTTGGTTATGTTGCAGGTATCCGAAAAACAATTAGACAAAATAGTCACACAGAAAGCTGTTATTGCAGTGTTTGGTGGAGTATTGTAGACAAGTATGTTGCTTTCTAAGAAGACGTGTTTTTCCACAAAAGAAAAAGAGAATTTTTTGTTTTTTATGAACGAGCCAATCGTAAAAAATCGCATCCCCGAGACACTCTGATATTAAATAATCATCATAAATAACATCTTATATAAGCCTCTCCATGATATCCATGCTGTCATTGGAAATTGTAGCCTAGTAGATGTTATGATAAGTCTGTGTGCATTTATCATTTAAATAAGTCTTCAACTTAGCTGTATATATACACATATTGTATATATGTATGTATCTATGTGTATATAAATGTAAATGTGTATACTGTAGGTATATGTGTATATAAATGTATATGTGTTTATATATATTATATATATATACATATATATGTACATATACAGTATGTATACAGTATATACTGGTGCTATATGCACATTTATATATATATATATATGTGTGTGTGCGTGTGTGTGTGTGTGTGTGTGTAAATACAGCCTCATAAGGGTACATCCCGGGTCTGTACTCGGACCGACATTTAACCCCGTGGGTAGAAGGGGCCTCTCTGAGACGTATTCCCCAGGTCTTCTTCAGGGCCGGGGAACACATCTCAGACAGGCGGGCCCCCCTCGTACCCCTGGGGTCCGGGGGGTCTGCGATGTGTGTGTTGTTTCCACCACCCCCCCACTGGGTCTCTCCGCGCTCCAGGCCCGGCCGAGTCGTCGGTCGCCACCTTCCGGGGCAACGAGTTCTTCAGCTACAACCTGTCGCAGACGCCCATCCAGAGCAGCCTGGACGAGATCACGCTGTCGTTCCGCACGCGGCAGCGCAACGGGCTGCTCCTGCACACGGGCCGCTCGGCCGACTACGTCCACCTGTCGCTGCGCGGCGGCGCCCTGTGGCTCGTCATCAACCTGGGCTCCGGGGCCTTCGAGGCGCTGGTGGAGCCCGCCGCCGCCGCCGCCGCCGCCGCCGGAGCTGATGGCGGGAAGTTCAACGACGGCGCGTGGCACGACGTGCGTGTCACGCGGAACCTGCGGCAGGTAAGATAAGATAAGTTCAAACTTTATTGATCCCGAAGGAAATTCTTGTGCCAGAAGTTGCATAGCATTGGATGAATAGACAAGAGAAATAAACAATAGAATAATAAAAGTAAAAAATAAAATAACAAATGTGCACATTTTCAGTAAGTCTAAGCCTAAGAGAAATATAAAAATATAAAAATATAGAAATATAGGCAAGGTATTCAAACAGCAAAACAAGTTGGCAATGGTATTGCATATGAGAAATATTGCACATGATGATGAAAGATAATATTACAAGATAATAATTGAAAGGTAATAATAATAATGGTGATAGGTAGTACACACACAAACACACAGACAGAAACACACACAGACAGAGAAACAGACACACACTCACATATGCACACACGCATGCACATGCACACACATGCACTCACACACACACACACAATCATAGAATAGAATAGAACTTTATTAATCCCGAAGGAAATTCTTGTGCCAGGTTGCATAGCGATACAGTACAAAAACTTCACTGGCTCCCCGTCTCACTTAGGATTGAGTTCAAGGTCTCCCTCCTCACCCACCAGTGCATACACGGAAATGCCCCCCGCTACCTCAAGGAACTCCTTACCCCTCAGACCTCCTCACGTACCCTCCGCTCTGCAACCACCAACCTCCTCAAACCCCCCAGGACCAAGCTCCGCACCATGGGGGGATCGGGCATTCTGCTCGGCCGCTCCCAGCCTGTGGAATGCTCTCCCCGACTACCTGAGGGCACCACAGACTGTGGATGCTTTTAAACGAGGCCTGAAAACCTACCTTTTTTCCAGAGCCTTCTGCTAGATTTTTATACTTAGTTTTTAGCACTTTCATGCTTTTTAATCTGTAGCACTTTGAGTTTTTCTTAAATGTAAAGTGCAATACAAATAAAATGTATTATTATTATTATTATTATTAAAAACCACAGATTGATAAAATAACTAACGTACATGGAAATTACAGTTAAATATACAAATATGTGGGCAAGATAAGATATTCCGATGGCGAAAACAATTTGGCATAAAGAAGTGAAATATTATTGGACACGACATTAAGAGTTAAGAATATGCCAGTGACTGTTCACAGCAGGGGTCCCCTCAATGATATGCAGATGAGGGCAAGTTGCCTGTCAATGACCAATATGGTATTTTTCCACCACACTCCCTCATTTGATTATTCAATAATCACACAATCAATCAATTGTTATACCTTATATAGTGTAACTCAGGAGTCGGTTACTCTGACCACATAGTGGTTCTTATCAGAGACTGAGTCCTTTGTTACTGGGTACGACTTGATGAACTTCTCCTTTCTTGTTCTAATGGCCCAATTACAAGAAAAGAGTAAAGATCACGCCGTATCCACCCCATAAAAAACCCTTCAGGAGAAAAAAGTTTTGGGGTACAAATTATATGTCATTGACAAATACTTTGTACCCCAACACTTTTTTTCTCATCATGCACTCACATATAGACATGCACATACTGTACACAAATGCATACACACACATCCATTCACATAAACACACGCACACTCACATATAGACACTCACATAAACACACGCACACACACTCACACAGGCATTCGCATATAGACATGCACATACACAAATGCACACACACACAAACACACACACACACACACGCACACACAGGGAGAAAGTAAGCATTCCATTGTACTTGTTACACGTGGCAATAAAGGAATCTTGAATCTTGACACACACACACATGCATGCATGCGTGCATACACACACAGAAAGACAGACACGCACACACACACACACACACACACACACACATATGCATATGCAGATACACAGCCCCAGACAGGCGGCCAGGCAGGCAGGCAGACAGACACATTGATCCACCTATTTCTCTAACAGAGATAGACAAACAGATGTATAGATGGAGTGATGGATGGATATTGAGTGTGTGTGTGTGTGTGTGTGTGTGTGTGTGTGTGTGTGTGTATGAGACGGATGGCTTGATAAATGGTTCCATCGTCCACCTCCTGGCAACCGAAAACAAAAGAAGTAATATTTTCGGCACCGTATTATCAACACATCTTTTACCAGCATTAACATCCCAAAGTCTCGCTCCACGCCACAACATCAGTAACAGTAAGACCGTGATAAATACACTTTTAATTACCCCGCGGGTTTGAGGAGACCCTGGGCAGCAGAGTGTTGTGCAAAATGATCTATATCTACCTAAACGTCTGCTTATTCACTTAAACCGTGCTCTTGCCACCAGCACATTACGAGCTCATTAGCTTTGAACCGCCGTCTTTGTTGTGAAGGAGACAGTGTTTGTGAGAAGAGAAAACGTTCGAGAAACGTTAACTTGTAAATACAAAGCCTTGAAGAAGCCAAGCTCAGCGGGCGGACATCTTAGACGCGCCACAGTGTTCAGAATGACAACCAGAACGCTGCCTGCGCTCTCTCCTATAAAGCGGGCAGCAACACTATACTTCAAATGAAGCACATTTTATGACTGCCCGGGAGAGCTCAGTGTCCCGTGGAGACGGGGAAATCAGATGAAAATAAATCAGGATCGCCTCCCCCCCTTGCTTTTCGCACCAATCACACGCAGCAGTGTTCACATCGGAGACTTCTGCGAATTGAGATTTCGGCAAAGCTCTGCGAAATCTTAGCTTCGGTGCGTGCTTCTTCTTGTTCGTGTTCTCTCCGCCGCTACCACGTCATTTTATTTCTACTTATTTCTACTGTCTTTTACGCACAAACGACAGCGGCCGCTTTAGGACGCCGTAGAAACCAGCAAACAAATGAACGTCGAATTTCAGTCGATCGACAGTCCGCCCGTCCACCAATCAGAGGTTCCTGATATTTGGTATTCATAGCACCTCGTCAGGTCCAGTCCTACGTTTAAAATAGCAACCTTGTGGAGATTATGTCATTGCGATTGTAACCGTACAACACTTCTTAAGCGTTAAAAGGAAATGAATCGATTCAATGTAACAGTGCTTTGGTGAACGTGCATCGCAATGGTTTTCCACCGTGTAGTGACATCTCTGTAATGCAGACGTTCCTAACACTCAGTGGCATGAAAGAGCACTTTCACTTTAAACTGTAGTGTGCTGTTATGAGAGAGAGAGAGAGAGAGAGAGAGAGGGAGGGAGAGAGAGAGAGAGAGAGAGAGAGAGAGAGAGAGAGAGATACAGAGATACAGGAGATGTATCTTGCTGCAAGGTAATTGCATGGCTTCGGAATGGCCAGAAAACACCCCAGACTTCTCCTCGGGGAACTTAAGGGGGCCGATACTGGACTCAGGGGGGCCCTCGTGTCCGGAGTGGCCCCTCAGCTGGCTTCCTGGATTGAATGATGTAACAGGAGAGGAGCACACCGGCCAGAAATGAGCACGGCAGTGGGTGTGATTTATTATGCATAACAGATAGCTAAATGTCTTCATCAGATTCCTCCCCTGCTCATTTCCATATGGCTTTTAGTCCTGTTGTTTTTCCTCCCTCCCTCCTAATGGATGTGAGTCACAGCGTCGTTGATTCATGCGCGGGAGAGAGGAGAGCTCAAACACTTGGGCCCGAGCGGAGCAGAGCGGGAGTGCGGTGTGGTGCTGCTAGGGCTGCTGCTGCTGCTGCTGCTAATTCTGCTGATGCTGCCTCCACGCAGTCCCACGCCCCTGTGTGTGACATGATGCCAAAGCGAGTGGTAAATAAAAAGTATATTTATAAAGAACTAAATATATACAGTAAAAGTAAAAAAATATAAAAATACAAAAATAAGAAAAAAAAGTGGAAAAGAAAGAAGAAATTAAATATAAATGTCGCAACAGCTCACAAATCTTGCACATTCCTGTACCTCGCCCAGCAGATATGGAAGTTTTTGGTTGTTTGTTAAGTTTCCTGTCTCTCTCTCTGTCTCTGTCTCTCTCTCTCTCTACCTCTCTCTCTCTCCCTTTACCGCTCTCTCTCTCTCTCTCCCTTTACCTCTCTCTCTCTCCCTTTACCTCTCTCTCTCTCTCACCTACCGAAGCTTTAACATATTCAAATGGTTTCCGATCTTTTAGCGGCGCTGCTGGTGTCACGTGTAGCGCTAGCCGGCGCTGATTAGCTAATCAGCCGCCCCCCCTCATCAGTCATGTTTTACTACCTTGAGGGACTTTTTATCTCGTTCGCGCTACACCCTCTGCCTCGCCCCGTGAGTGAGTGAAACCGGGAGCTTTTCTGCCAACCTCGCTGCTCTAGCACGGCGCGACACCGCGGTGCAGCGCCGTGGGAAATCAGACGATGGCGGCGGTGCCAGTGCCGGTGACGGTGGCGGCGTCGGTGGTGGTGGTGGTGGTGGTGGCAGTGGTGGTCCGCACGACATACCGCTAAACAAATCCGTTGCTAGTACTGTCCAATCCTTCTCACCGGTGTTTTAACAAAATGGGCAAAGGAGCTGTCCAAAGTTAACCAGAACCAGAGAACCAGCTGGCGGTATTAACTGGAATCAACCAGTGAGAACCAAAGGGGAAATATCGGACGGAATTAAGTCGTAATTAAGCGTTAATTAATCAGATATTAGCCAGAGGGTAATTAAGCAATGGCAGGAGTGAGACTCAGGCGGGGGGTTAAATGCGGATGATTTAACTCGAGGTTCTCACACCTCGATCTCTGATGTCACAAAAATCGCTAATTGCATCGAGACCCGTCGTTAGCTAAAGGCATCACGGGTCTCGTATGTTCCCCCCTTGTGCCGAGGATCGTAATTAGAGCGCCAGCGCTATCGTAGCACAACCAGATTTAGGATGAACCACACATGAGGACCCCGGGACCCCCACTGATCCCCACCGATTCCCACCCCCTATGGACACTACTGTGTTACATTAAAGCACATCTTTTCCTTATATTGCAACTTTTTATTTTGTATTTTTTATATATTTCTTCTATATATTTTTAGAATTCTCTGTTTTTTTTAAAATTTCTATATTATTCATCTCCATTTAATGTTCAATGTTATGCACCAATTTCACAAAAGCACGTTTCCAGAAACTAAGGCAATAAATCATTCTCAATCTGATTCTGATGACTTGTTCCTGATGTTCCTACTTGGGTTCAACATACGAGGGATTTTAGCAAGCGTGTTTGGCTATGACAAGAAAAACAACATATCATATTGACGTTGATTTTCAATGACTGCGACTGATTTAAGGGGGCGTTGTGGTTGGTAACGTTCTTTTAATCGTTCGGAAATGATTTGCAGAAGTAATAGTCACAGCGAAGGTTAACTCATGAGGCTGAATATTTAACCGGTTCTCAATTTCCCTTTCCGCATGACTGGAATGAAAATAACACTGAACTAGAAAAAGAGCGAGAGCGAGAGACCGTCTTGAACATATTTGCCATCATCAGGACATAAGGACTTTTTTCATTATATAATTTATAACATCCGGTTTTCTGACCGTCAATCCCTCGATTTAATCTTAGACTGAGACATTAATGAATGACCATGTCCTATTCTGACTATACACAGTATATCCATATTAATGCTAGCCTCACATCAGACGCAGGCTTCATATCCATGCAACACGTCTACCCCAAATACCTCAAGTATGGCTGCAACAAGTCCTACGCTTCGGCGAAGCCTCTACAAGAATACAAAAACACGAGGCAGCAGAAAAGACGTCCTTGCGGCTAAAAGAACAAGAATCACTGCATCTGTTTAACATTTATTACAGCGGTCCCCTTCTCCTCCTCCTCCTCCTCCTCCTCCTCCTCCAGAGAACCAGGTACCGGTAATCACACATTCACAGCGACACACTCTGCACGACCTCCCCACCACCAGAAATTTCCCCTTCAAAAAAACCCCCCAAAAAATCCCGAATCAATAGAGACTAGAGAGACATAGCAGGTAGAAGGAGGAGGAGGAGAGAGGAGGAGGAGGAGGAAGAGAGAGGAGGAGGAGGAGGAGGAAGAGAGAGGAGGAGGAGGAGGAGGGGGAGAGAGGAGGAGGAGGAGGAGGAGGAGGAGGAGGGGGGGAGGAGGAGGAGGAGGGTCGACTTTAACCACGCAGAAGACACTCCCCGCTATTAGGAATTTCAAAAGCCGCTCGAAGCTTCCCCTCCACGCCTCTCCACAGAGACCATCCGAGACGAGTCTGGCGGTGGAGGTCACATGGTTTAGAGGT
>PIJE02002967.1:32500-39674 GCA_002895965.2 Coryphaenoides rupestris | reverse complement strand
GTGTTTCACTGAATAATAATATGAATATGTTGTATCTATCAATACAAATGATGCGTATCAAGACGTTCACAGTGCACATTGTTATAACAGATGTGGTTCGCTCCTGTCAGTGTGTGTGTGTGTGTATGTGTGTGTGTGTGTGTTATGTGTGTGAGTGTGTGTGTGTGTGTGTGTGTGTGTGTGTGTGTGTTCATGTGCATCTGTCTGCGCGCGTGTGTGTGTGTGTGTGTGTGTGTGTGTGTGTGATTAACAGCATGTGTGATTAAAGCAACGAGTGCTTCAACATTCTTTGATGGTATTCACTAATAAACCAAAAATGAACGCCACTCACAAACAAATACCAGTAATCACACGGCACATGTCCCAGTTAAAATCCCAGCTGTTTGATTAAAGATGTCCAAACGTTGCTTGCGTTTCTTTTATCTGCCATAATTGCACCACTGCAACACCAGAACATCTGCAGAGAAATGAAAGCGGCGTATGAATCTCGGTGACCTTTATCATATCGACATTTTATTTTTATATAACGGTTGCTGGAATATCATCACACTTATATCTTGTATTGCTCACATCGAGGTTGCCGTGTTGTCTAATTGTTTTAAAGGGCAGGGGTTACAATATTACATAATATCATAATTACCTATTCAGATGAGGACTTAATAGGCATGCACTGCACTCCGGGTTAAGGTCAATGTCTAACTGAAAGAAAAAGAAATGTAATTAGTCAACGCGGTTTCACCGAGGAGTGTATCCTTTCAAGCGCGCGGTGTAAACTATGAGTATATTCTACCAACCAACAACCAAAACAAGGTACAAATTAAAGCGAGAATTAGAGTCAAGGCAAGCGATCGAAGACAAAGGTGTTACACACAGCGTGAGTGTGTATATCGGGGGAAACCCTACGTAGCTCCGCCCCCCTCGCCACTCGCTTTCGTCCCAACAACATCCGCGCCACTGGCTACCTGATCGTAAAACTCCCGATGTTTTGTGTTCCGGACGTTAGCCCTCGTTATGTTGCCGTCTTCGGACGAGGAGGCAGCGGCGAGATGTTCCGTATTCTCCGCAGAATGTGGAATATGTACGCAACCTGAATGCAGATGTGTGTATATTCTGTGAGAACACCTTGTCCCGAGTGTCAGATATGATGATGGGTTCACGGCGGCGTCGGCCTGGAATACGATACGTACCGACGTTGTAATGCTGGACATCAAAACACTCAACACACGCTTTTTTGACATTGCCCGGGTCACAAGCCCGGTGGTGATGATCATTAATATCGGTTGAAATTAGGTTGGAAATATGCACGCATAAAATATGCATGTTGTGCATGAGTGTGTGTGTATGTGTGTGTGTGTATGTGTGTGTGTGTGTGTGTGTGGGTGGGTGTCCCAGGTACTCACACATCTACAGACGCGCAAGGGAGGTTAAAGAGTCCCTGGCTGCCCAGAAGGTGTGTGTGTGTGTGTGTGTGTGCGTGTGTGCGTGCGTGCGTGCGTGCGTGCGTGCGCGCGTGCGTGTGTGTGTGTGTGTGCTGTGGTGTGTGTGTGTGTGTGCGTGGTGTGTGTGTGCTGGTGTGTGCGTCTGTGTGTGTGTGTGTGTGTGCACAGCTGTGTTTATGTGTGCTGGTGTGTGCGTGCATACGTGTGTGTTTGTTTGCGTGAGCGTGTGTGCATGCGTGCGTACGTGTGTGTGTGTGTGTGTGTTTGTGTGGTCTTGTTTCAAGTGTGTGCGTCATGTTTGTGTGTTTGTCCATCCAGTATAAGATGTGAGTGAGAGTAGAGAGGAGAGAGAGAGAGGAGAGAGAGAGAGAGAGAGAGAGAGAGAGAGAGAGAGAGAGAGAGAGAGAGAGAGAGAGAGAGAGAGAGAGAGAGAGAGAGAGAGAGAGAGAGCGAGAGAGAGAGAGAGAGAGAGAGAGAGAGAGAGAGAGAGAGAGAGAGAGAGAGAGAGAGAGAGAGAGAGAGAGAGAGAGAGAGAGAGAGAGAGAGAGAGAGGAGGGAAAGAGAGAGAAGATAAGAGAGGTGTCTCGTCTCGTGGTGCCGTGTCCTGGGACAGGGTGTCCTTCACCAGCCTCGGCCAGGTGGACTCTGGGTACGAGGCAGACGGATGGACGTTGGAGACATCCCCTTTTTATTCCCTTTATTCTCTACTTTTGAAGACATGACCTTGCATTACATTCAAGTTTGCGTTTAGTCGAACATTTTTCTTTCATTTATCTTTCCGTTTGTCTGCTATGTTTATTTATAACTGCACACTTTTGTCCTCCAAAGACCTCCGCTTCAGACATGAATGAGACCACTACAAGTTGTGGCGGTCGTGGCGTTTTTGCCCAATCCGGAATACAAAAGAAGTTGTGGTATTGATATTGCATAGTAATCACACATTCGGGCCTAAAAAAAAAGTCATTATTCGTGCATCTGAAACAGAACCTGTTGCTGCAACCACACACACACACACACAACGGAACGCACACACAAACACAACTTTGAGATTGGACGGGGAAAATACAACTTTCAGATGTCGACATGTTGGTTGTCATTTGTTCAAGGTTTACTGGGGAAAATGTCATTGCATAAACGTGCAGAAATATTCATGGACTTTACCTCTTTTCCTATTCTTCCTATTCCTATTCCTGGCTGTGACTTTACAATGCATATCCCATAAATATCGAGGTGTAAAAATGTATGGTCTATCACACGGCACATAAAAGCACTTCCATCAGGACATAACAGAACAGAATTAAGACAATGATGAGAAGTATTTTTTAATACTGTAATATCACGAAGCCCCACGGGCCGTGGTGTAATGGTTTTTGGAGATGCATTGTGAACAACAACAACAACACAACAACAACAACAACAGCAAAAAAGTAAAAGAACAACGAAACAAATAGACAACCCAGGCGGGAATAAAATTAAGACAAGAAAAATAATGCGCGTTGATGCCCCTCGATACCGAGACGCTATGAAGTCACAAAGAGAGGAAAAGCATCAAACACACACGCACACACACAGCGCACACACGCACACACACACACACACACACACGCACACACACGCACACTGGGGGCATTTCTAAATGCCCAGGCCAAGTCGTATAACCGCCTTCCCATCGATGCACAAGACAGCACACTTATCTGCTAATTTGCGTCATTTTTTTGGATGTGTCCATTGCTAGTTCCACCCCCCCCCCACCCCCCCCCCCACACACACACACACATCCCTCAGGATCTCTTGAGGTGGACTGGTGGTGGTGGTGGGATGGTGGGGTGGGGTGGTGGTGGTGGTGGATGGTGGTGAGTGGTGTGGTGGTGGTGGTGGGGGGCTGTGGTGGGATGGTGAGTGGTGGTGGTGGTGGTGGTGGGGACTGGTGGCGGCGTCAGTCGAGCTGATGTTCGGTGGAGGTGGAGGTGTGGGCTGTGGCGTCAGTCTGAGCTGATGTCGGTGGAGGTGGTGGAGGTGGTGGTGGTGGTGCTAGAGAAGGGTGGAGGAGTGGTGGTGGTGGTGATAGAGAAGGTGGAGGAGGTGGTGGTGGTGGTGGTGGTTGGTGTTAGGGCGAGGTAGTATCATGCTAGCTCGTGGTGTCTGGGAATATTGCCCAGTGGAGACCCAGGGATAATTACAAACCGTTCAGCAAACACAGCCAGTCAGCATACAGAGAGAGAGAGAGAGAGAGAGAGAGAGGAGAGAGAGGAGAGAGAGAGAGGGAGAAGGGGAGGGGAGGGGGGGTAGATAGAGAGAGAGAGAGAGAGAGAGAGAGAGAGTAATGAACGTAAATATACCAACGCTGTTTTGAGCGTGGCCCGCGGCGAGGCCGTATAGGAATGCCAACTTGGAGCTCGTTCGCATCTCGACTCGCGTCTAATTACCCGCGTTAGTAAATGTCGAGTCCATCTGTGACCTGGTCGACCTCCTCACGGCGGGCGTGCGAGGGCGGAACAAGAGAGAGAGGGAGAGGGGGAAAAACCACACCAGACACTACAGGTGTGTTTGGGATTTGAAGGAATAAATACAGTATATAGTATTATTGAAGTCAATAGTATTATTGAAGTAATAGTATTATTGCTGTTTTGCGATTTTAACAAATATTAGTAAAACCGCCCCCAGAAAAGACAAAGGAGGACATCAGGTCATCTGAGTCATGAGTGAAATCCTTCTTAAAACAGACTTTTATTGGAGAGCCTTTCCCGATTTTACTTTCCTGTAAAATGTCTTTTATTTATTTTATTTCTGTGTTGGTTTCATCAGTTTTATACACCAAACTTTCAACTGTCTTTTTTTAAATGTTCGATGACTGTTCTGTTTTGCTGCCCTTGTAAAGCACTTTGCAATTGAGGATTTGAAAAGTGCTCTGTGAAGAAAGATAGTATTATTATTATTATTATTATTATTAAATGAATATCGTCATTAATAATGATTAACAAGCAGACAGAAAGACAGACAGACAGTCAGTAGCTAGAGAGAGAGAGAGACAGCGCTGCAGACTCTGCACTTCAAGGGAGTCAGCGTTGACCAAACACTTTACGGCCGACCCCTTAGTGGTCCCTGAAGAAGGCCTTATTTATTTATTATATATTAATAATTATATATTAATAACACGGAAGATTTGATGTCTGGCCCCGGGGCCCAAAGCCCTGTTTACTTAAGACTCTGCTCTACATCTTATTTATGTCTTTAAAGGCAAAGTGTTTGGGGGTCTGGGGGGCTGGGGGCGGAGTCTATTTTAAATAATCTATTTCAAGTCATATTCCGTGACACGTTGCTTCCTGTCCACACATTTTGTATTTTTCTGTGTAACATTTATCTTGGTGTTTTGCAAATAATCTGCCTTTTGATCCAACGATTTATGCAAATATTGCTAATTCTCATCCTTTTCCCAATTCTGACTCATTCTTCCAATTCCGATTTCATTTCCAATTGTAATTCCACGTCATGTTTGTCATCTTACAAGGTCTATGGCTTTTCCCCCATCATTCCCTATCCCACATCAAAACTCTAAAACAGATTTTCGAACATACAATGATGACAATTCTGATTCCAATTCCAATTCTGGTTTCAATTCCAATTCTGGTTTCAATTTCAATCCTAATGGCAATTCCAGTTCTGATTCCAATTCTGATTTCAATTCCAATCCTAATGGCAATTCCAATTTTGATTCCAATTCCAATTCCAATTCCAATGTGACAATTCCAATTCTGATTCCAATTGTGGTTTCAATTCCATTTCTGACTCAAATTCCAATTCTGATTCCAATTCCAATCTTGCTTGTTTCTCGCCTCGCCAACTCTCCTTCCCCATTGCTTTTCTCTTGTCTGTTGTTTTTGGAAATTACAGTATATATCCTCTTTTAGGAAGGCGCCAGTTTACTCTGTTGTTTCTTCACGGCTCTGTGGCCACGTCCTCCACCGCCCCCCCCCCCCCCCACCCCCCACCCACCCCCCACCACCCCCCCCACCCACCCCACCCCCAGTGTCTACCGATGCGTGCAAAACACAGTCAGAACCTCTCCGACACGGCAGCCGACGGGGAGAGGAACCGTCGACAGTAACAATGAAACGCGTCCGCGGCGGCGTCGGTGTCGACGGCGGCGGCGGCATTTAAAATAACCTAACGGAGCACAAACACACGCTTGCGTGCACAAACCGCCACGACCGGGCGCCGCAACACGCTAACGGACACCGTGAAGCCTCGAAAAATGTCCCTTTTAGTTGCTCTTACGGGGCTGTTCCGCTAGAGACGGCACCTTTTGTTGTCTCCTCATGTCTCCGAGTCGATCAGGTTTTTTTTTAATTACATCCATGACCCCCCCCCCACCCCCCCCCCCCCCCGCCCCGCCCCTTGGATCCAAGAGACAGTGTGGTTAAGGCACAATCGGAATCAACGACACACACACATGCACACTCACACACACACACACACACACACACACACACACACACACACACACACACACACACACACACACACACGTACACACACACACACACACACACACACACACACACACACACACACACACACACACACACACACACACACACACACACAGGTGCGTGACCTGCATCAGAGCTTCAGGGTTCCAACAGCTCCAACCCCTCAACTGCCAAGTGATCTTGACACATGTCGCCGCCCCCCCCCCCACCACCTCCCTCACCACCTGCCGACGCCCCTGACACCCCCACCACCACCACCGCCTGCCTTCCCCCCGGGTATTGAAACGTCGTCGGTAGAAGAAGAAATCACTACAATATTAACATGTGTGTCAATAGCCCGAGAGGATATGCGGCGTGGGAGCCCCCCCCCCAAATTGCCGACCTAGCGTAGCCTAGCGGCGTTGTGCTTAGCGTGCACTAATGTATATTTGCACATCATATGGTTTGTTCATTCTTGACCATGACCCCGGGGTCGAGGGCTAAACGCCGCTCATAAATTGCAGGAATAACTCAGTGTGTGTGTGTCGCCGTGGACGTCGGGTGATGGATGACAGTCGCCATTTAGCACAAAACACACACGTCAACTCACATACTGTACGTAACCTTTTTCTTTTGTATTATAATACCGTGAACACACACACACACACACACACACACACACGCACACCTGCGTGTGCGTGTGTGTGTGTGTGTGTGTGTGTGTGTGTCTTTTTGTTATGTTACGGAACACGTTCAGTGACTGCAGCCCACACAATGGCTCACATTAATGATCGCGAATGTGTATTCGATTTCAGCGGCGTGCAAATGAGTGACGACGGCGAGGCCTGTATTGTCTTACATACGGGACACGTGAAGTGTCGCCCTCGTCGCGTCCCCGTGTCAATATGGAGGACGGCGCATTCTATATTTACCCTGACCCTTGGTGGGCCAAATGTCCCTCTTCTCTCTCTCGCTCTCGCTCTCTCTCTCTCTCTCTCTCTCTCTCTCTCTCTCTCTCTCTCGCTCTCTCTCTTCAATTCTATTAACCTTTGCTTTATTGGCACAAATTGACATTTTTCAAAGCATTTGACAAAGACAACAAAAAATCAACAAATAATTACAAATCCAAATACTCTCTCTCTCTCTCTCTCTCTCTCTCTCTCTCTCTCTCTCTCTCTCTCTCTCTCTCTCTCTCTCTCTCCCCCTCTCCGCCTCTCTCTCTCTCTCTCTCTCTCTCTCTCTCTCTCTCGGTCGATCGACAGCGCG
>PIJE02002967.1:0-27500 GCA_002895965.2 Coryphaenoides rupestris | reverse complement strand
ACACCTTTTCTGGATACACAGCCTTTTCTCCATGTTGTGTGAGAGACAGAGAGAGAGAAGAGAGAGGAGAGAGAGGAGCGGGAGAGAGGAGAGAGAGAGCAAATGGGTGTGTGTGTGTGTGTGTGTGTATATGGATGATGTGTTGGTCATCATAATAGCAGTCACACTAAGTCATACTAAATATACACACAGCAAGCGACAGCGGACAGAACACACACAGACAGGAGAGAGAGTGTGTGTGTGCGTGTGTGTGTGTGTGCCTGTGTGTTGTGTTGTGTGTGTGTGTGTGGTGTGTGTGTTGTGTGTGTGAAAGAAATCCCCGCGTATCAGATGCGCGTGTCAGTTGATCAGCCCCTTTCATAACGATTTCCATGTTGGAAATAATTAGTGTGTGTGACGCCGGTGGCTGCTGGCTGCCGGCTGCCGGCTGCTCTGGAGGAGGAGGAGGCGGAGAACAGAGGATTCTGTGTCTGCACAGAGGGGGACAGTTGTGTGTGGTTACCGGGCCACCTGGGCTTGATACCCTGGAGGGGGGGGGGGGGCATCGGTTGAGAATCGGTGGCTGCTGGTGGTGTTTGGATGAACGAGATGAGAGGGGAGTCTGGGAGGGAGAAGAATACTCGCCGGGGGGATTCTATCCTCGCCGTCGGTTAAAGACTTTTCTTTCTTTTTTTTTTAAATCACAGAGTACGACTGCTCATTGAGACATGCCTGGTGATATGCTTGAA
This sequence comes from Coryphaenoides rupestris, assembly GCA_002895965.2. Classification (NCBI taxonomy): domain Eukaryota; kingdom Metazoa; phylum Chordata; class Actinopteri; order Gadiformes; family Macrouridae; genus Coryphaenoides; species Coryphaenoides rupestris. The sequence continues at coordinate 26,772 of PIJE02002967.1, read as the reverse complement.
GTGTGTGTGTGTGTGTGTGTGTGTACATGTGTGTGTGTGTGCCATCTGATTATAAGACCATTGCTGTGGAAGGTGCCATCATAATATAAAAAAGACTTGGATTCAACTCCTGCTATGAATATGACTGTTCAACACGGACATGGATTTTCATAAACCTTCTCGAGGCCAAGGCCAATCAACATCGCCCGCCCGCCTCGTAGCATAATGTGAGGCGAACGGGAGTACGATTCTTATGTGATATTCAACCATTCAGATGTCATTCACAAACTCTATAATAATCCCGATCCAATTGAAAGTACATTTTTAAGCTGTTTTAAGTGTATTTGCTGTCTCTCCGCCCTCCCGCACACCACCACCACACACATACACACATTTAATTTACAGATTATAGTACCTCCTTGTGTTTTACCACCAAACTTGTATAGTATGTTGTTGTACGTATGTTGACAAAGAGTACTATACAGGCCAATAATCACCGATGGGATCAGCTTTGGATCCGGATCAGACAGCAGTGGATCACGCGGGACCGGAACCAGGCTTCGGTGTGTCACTCCGAAGACAAGCTGGTGTTTCCCTAAATCCCTCCGCCATCTCAATTGCCTCCTATAGGCTCCTATAGACCGTGTAAACAAACCCGGACCTGGGCTGATCCAGGGTCAGGGTCCGGTCTCCGCTGACCAGAAGACTAGCTGGTCAGTCCACGTTCACAGCCAAACCGCCCTTGAGTGGCGCTATTTTATTTCAAACCGCCGCCTTTTAAAAAACAGACGTGTCGCAAACAAACGGCCTTCGTGGGGAAGCGTGTGATGTGCGGTGGTGATGTTTGTCATTCAAAAATTGATTTTATTCAAATTACAGGGTGGGGGGGGGGCGGAGAAACTCCAAGTGAAGGCAAAGTAAGAGTGTTTATTGTGTCTATATTCTAGCGACAGCAGCCGCCAGCACAGAATGTTCTCGTCGAGAAGCACAAAATAAACTTCCCCTTTATTCAATATCTCACATGTTTCGCGGCGTCGCCGGCGGGCCGATTGGTATTTAAGTGCAAATGAAAGAAACGCAATCTCGGGCGAAGTAAAGGTACTCGGGTCTATTTTCTCTCCGCGTACGTATCTGTCGAGCGGTACAAAATAGAGCCACCTTTGTTCTCGGTGTGTGTGTGTGTGTGTGTGTGTTTGAGCTTAATAGATTGCTATTCGGTTGTAAATGGAGAGTATTCTGCTGCTGTGTTCCGGTGTGTTCCAGCGACGTGCTATCAGCCAGATATCTAATAGGCGGTGCTGGTGCGTGGCTAGCTGCGGCTAATCAATAAGACTCTGAGGATTCCGAATACCCTCAAGAACATATAGGAGATGAGGAGACGCATGTGTGTGTGTGTGTGTGTGTGTGTGAGAGTGTGTCTGCATGAGCAGAATACTTAATTAACACACACACACACACACACACACACACACACACACACACACACACACACACACACACACCTACAGACACACACACACACACACACACACACACACACACACACACACACACACACACACACACACACACACACAGACACACACACACACACACACACAGAGACACACACACAGACACACACACACACACACACACACACACACACACACACACACACACACACACACACACACACACACACACACACACACACACACACACACACACACACACACACAAGTATACATACATATGCATGCAAAACACCCTGGTACGGTACACCCTCACACACACACACACACACACACACACACACACACACACACACACAAACCCAGTTAGAACTCCTTGCCAAACTTTGCCAAATTGCTAATCGACGAACCATGGCACGTTCCCAGGTGGTGTGTGTGTGTGTGTGTCTGTATGTGCATCTCGGGGGGGGGGGGTGCACAGTCTCCTCCCTTCTTTAACACACAGAGACACTCTGTTTATTCCCTTTTCTTTCCCCCAAGAACGCCCTACGTGGAATGTATATTGCCCTGTGCGTCTGCGTGTGTGTGCGTGTGTGTGCGTGTGTGTGTGTGTGTGTGTCTGTTGTGCATCTCTGTGTGTGTGTGTCTGGTGTGTGTGTGTGTGTTTAGGGTGCGGGGCTGGGCTCTCTCTCTTTCCCGGGCTAACCTTGTCTGACTAATGAACCCACTGAGCTGGTTGAAGGTGGCGGGGGGGGGGGGGGGGTGGGGCGGGAGTGGTGGGGGGGGGGGGGGGTCAGGGTGGGGGGGGGGGGCTTCCTGGTTCAGTGGGCCTGTGATTTCCCCGTGGGTGGCTCCTGCATGGCAGCCTCGCAGCTCTAACAACTTTAGATCCTATTCTATCCCCTCTCTCTCCACACACACACACACACACACACACACACACACACACCCCCTCCCTCCTGGCTTCCTAGGTGAGCTCTCTGGGCGGGGGGGGCGGGGGGGGGGGGGGGGGGGGGCGGGGATAAATAGTTTAGTGCAGAAAAAGCATCAGGTAGTAAAACAAAGCGTGCGTATGTGTGTCATGATCTTCACTTCAATATGTGCATGTTTGTGTATGTGTGTGTGTGTGTGTGTGTGTGTGTCTGTGTGTGTGTATCTATGTGTATCCATGTGTATCTACAGTATGTGTGTGTGGGTGTGTGTGTGTGTGTGTGTGTGTGTGTGTGTGTGTGTGTCTACATGTGTGTTTATGTAGACATGTGTGTCTTGTCTCTTTATGTGTGTGTGTGTGTGTGTGTGTGTGTGTCTCTATGTGTATCTACAGTATGTGTGTGTGGGTATGTGTGTAGGTGTGTGTGTGTGTGTGTGTGTATGTGTGTGTCGTTGGGTATCTATGTGTATCTACAGTATGTGTGTGTGTGTGTGTGTGTGTGTGTGCGTGCGTGTGTGTGTGTGTGTGTGTCAGGCGATCAATCTCGGCCCCCAGCGTACATCTCTCTCGGTGACCACCTCCGCGCGACTGACAGTGAATACATCACTGCCTTCATCTCGGCCGTTTAAGTGGCGGCGGCGGCGGCGGCGGCGCTCTGTGAAGGATTCCTCGACACCACGTCTGCCCATCCGTCCCCGTTGCGCCCCCTTCAGGTCCCAAAGTGAACCACAATGACGGAGGCTGGAAACCTTTTTACAATCACTTCCTTCTTTAGTGAGGCGCCTTTAAGGGTTAAACATGTTGATTTGTAACCCTTTTAAGATTTTGAATTAAGATTATTATAATAATTCGGGAGTGTGTGTGTGTGGGGGGTGTGGCTACAGCCTCACCTGGCCCAGTTAGAGTCTAGGGTGGGGTGGGTGGAGCTACAGCCTCACCTGGCCCAGTTAGAGTCTGGGGGTGGGTGGAGCTACAGCCTCACCTGGCCCAGTTAGAGTCTAGGGTGGGTGGGTGTGGCTACAGCCTCACCTGGCCCAGTTAGAGTCTGGGGGTGGGTGGAGCTACAGCCTCACCTGGCCCAGTTAGAGTCTGGGGGTGGGTGGAGCTACAGCCTCACCTGGCCCAGTTAGAGTCTGGGGTGGGTGGAGCTACAGCCTCACCTGGCCCAGTTAGAGTCTGGGGGTGGGTGGAGCTACAGCCTCACCTGGCCCAGTTAGAGTCTGGGGGTGGGTGTGGCTACAGCCTCACCTGGCCCAGTTAGAGTCTAGGGTGGGTGGGGTGTGGCTACAGCCTCACCTGGCCCAGTTAGAGTCTAGGGTGGGTGGGTGTGGCTACAGCCTCACCTGGCCCAGTTAGAGTCTAGGGGGGGTGGGTGGAGCTACAGCCTCACCTGGCCCAGTTAGAGTCTAGGGTGGGTGGGGGTGTGGCTACAGCCTCACCTGGCCCAGTTAGAGTCTAGGGTGGGGGTGGGTGGAGCTACAGTCTTACCTGGCCCAATTAGAGTCTGGGGGGGTGGGGTGGAGGGGGGTCTGCATCCCTGTGGTGCATTGGTTAATCAGTGCACCACCGGTTAAGTCAGCCACCAGCACACACACTCGAGGAGCGCTAGCATGCTAGCTAAGTGCCATCCGCTGTCTGCCAGTTGACTCAACTTACAAAGAATAAACCAGACGTTTCACCGCAAACCTGCCTGTGTCCTTGGAGGAGCCCAGAACAAAGACAAAGATGACGTGGCATTGTGGCAAGAGACAAATCTTACAAATAATTGTATGTAATTTTTTTAATAATTTAATAAATCTATATTTTTTAATCTCTTCAAACACCGAGGGGCACAGCCAGCATTGTGGCATTTTCAAAAGACAAGCAACTCAGCCAACGCAGTAGGAGCTCGGACCCGCTTGGACCCGGACACAGTATCATCAGAACGTAGATACGTCACGACTCAACAACCGGATACCTCGCAGTCGCTTCCTGTCCTCGCGTCTCACGGCTTGGTTCCGGACGGACAACGCGCGCGCGCACACACACACACACACACACACACACACACACACACACACACACACACTATTAGTCTACAACCGCGCTTGATATGCTAGTCGTGTGTTGGAACGAAACGCACGTTTGGTGGAAATGGAGATGTTAACCTTTCAACATGCGGTTGCTGTGCGTTACAAACAAATTGTTTTTGTCGTACGTCGAACACATGCTGCCGTTGAATGCTTGTCGTGAGTATTTCCTTTTTCACGTTCATTTTGGTTGCTGTCTAACGTCAGCCGCGAATTAAAACCAAATCAGTCAAAAATCGCAAGTAAAAAAACCAACACGTCAACAACAAATATAGCAATTATTGGCGTCGACGATAATGGTTTATTATACAAGATAAGATTCACTGCCAGTGACAGTGCAGCTGCTATGGAAAAATATGAGACCGTTTAATGAATTAAATCTGCTAAATAAACGTCTATCGTTTGCGTGATTGATTATTTATTCATATCGCTCAACTCTGATACACCGAGGGTAGAGAGAGCGCAAGTTTAATGAGACACATCAATCTTCAGAGGACAAGGTTGGCATGATTCTATTTCTGCATTATTGTATCATGGCCAGCATCCTGACTGGAATGGAACGCTCCATCGTCTTCCTCCAGCACCGGCAAGTGTTGTCTTTCAGCCAGCGAAGACGGATATTAAGACTTTTCATTTATCGTAAACTTTCACTATTTTCCAACAAAAAAACCTCTTGGGCTACTGTGGAGTGTGTGGAGTGTGTGTGTGTGTGTGTGTTTTGGTGGCTGGTTTAATAAGCAGCCTCGCCGGGCCCAGTTAGAGTCTGGGGTGGGTGGGGCTGCACACCTGAGGTGCGTTGAGTAATCTGCGTGCATCGGTTACACCGGCGATCACCACACACACACACTCGAGGGAGCGCTAGCATGCTCGCTCTAATTCCGAGAGAGCTAGCATGTGTGTGTGTGTGTGTGTGTGTGTGTGTGTTGTGATGGTTGGTTTAACGTGGCTGTGTGTGCATTGAGGACTTCTCAAGCAATCCACTGGACTACCAGCCAGGTGTGAGTGTGATTAGTCATGCCAAGCGGTTTTCAAAAAAACACTTGGAATGGCCCCACTTGACATCACAAGTGGGGCGTGTCCACCCAGACGTACGGCGGATAGATCAGCCGACCGGTTGCTACAGTCCACTGGGTAGACTGGTAGGCTGATCTATCCAGCATTACTTCTAGGTGGACCTGAGTGGCTAATCATGCTCACACCGGGTGCTATAACATGTCTCCTTTAAGTTACTGAGAAAATATATTTGTCCAAGAGAGCGGAGAACTCCCAGTGCATCGGAGACTGAAGTTCTGCCGGTCATAGCGTGAACACGTTGGCTCTATGATGGGACGTTTGGTTGGTGGCGGGTGAGTTTTTTGTTGATAATCACCAGTGTTGTAATGTAACGAAGTACAAATACTTCGTTACTGTACTTAAGTAGAATTTTCACGTATCTGTACTTTACTTCGTTATTTATATTTCTGGCAACTTTCACTTTTACTCTTCACTACATTTCCTAAATAAAATGTATACTTTTACTCCGATACATTTCTCCTAAGCATCTTCGTTACTCGTTACTACAAAATAAAATCATTAGAAATGTGTTAAGACCGCAGGTTTGACGAATCACGCGCGAAACCAACCAGACGCGCAAAGCGCACCGCGCACTGCTGCGGGCAATGCGCGCTTTACGTCCCGCTACCCATGGTAACGCATGGCGCGGTTCACACCTGCGTCCCTGTGCGCGAATCTCATAGAAATACATTGAATATGCACAATATCTGCATCATATTCAGTTAATTATCAAGTCATACATTTTGCATACAACCAAAACAACCATTCTATATATAATAATAATAATAATAATAATCTTATTATTATTTTAACATTCTATATAGTTTAGATATTGTTTTAATCACACTAAAGTGTGCATCATAGCATCAATATCAATCAATTCCCGCGTCTGGTAACATGGGAGTGGATGTAAGCGCAGCAGTACGCGTGCGCAGCAGTGCGCGTGCGCTTTGCGCGTCTGGTGGGTTCAGTCCGCGCGCACGAAAGCGTCCGTCCGCGTCTGGTGGGTTTCGTGCGTAAGAAGTCCCGCGTGTCCCGGATGTCAGTAGAATCAACGACTGATGCCCAGTTTTTTTTTTTTACTTGTACTTTTACTTTTACTTCCAATACTTAAGTACATTTAATATCAGAAAATTACTTTTGATACTTAAGTACAGTAAATATCAGATACTTTAAGACTTTTACTCAAGTACATTTCTAAAAGGTGACTTTAACTTCTACCAAAGTCATTTTCTGGTAAGATACTTGTACTTTTACTCAAGTATCGCTTTCAAGTACTTTATACAAGACTGGTAATCACTTGAATAAGTCTGTGGCACACGAGAGCATTATGGGAAGTGCCTATCTGTCATCCGTGGGGCGGATGAGAGCAGTGAGATTCACAACTTTCACTTGAGTCTTCTGAATCACACACACACACACACACACGCACACACACACACACACACACACACCATGTCCTTCAAAGATGTCCTTTTTGCCAACGCAAGGTGCTTGCAGATTCTAACGTGATTGATGTCTTCCTTATACAATCCCAAGCCTCTTGAGTCTTTACAATACGTGTTTCCTATCTTGTGTATTTTTTGGTGGTGGTGGGGGGGGGGTGTTGAGAGATTCAGCTGTAAGATTAAATCCAAAGCGCTTTAACGGTGTGTGTGTGTGTGTGTGTGTGTGTGTGTGTGTGAGAGAGAGAGAGAGAGAGAGAGAGAGAGAGCTAAAAACGTGGTTAACAAGTACCATTACCCAGAACTCATTATGTTGTGTAGTGAAGTATACCTCAGCGTAGCATGTAACTCGGTACCTTAATGGAGGCCAGTGTTTGTGATTGTGTTAGCGTAGCGGCCGCTGGGTTTCAGATGTGGACAGTAAAGGTGGCAGGGTGTGTGTGTGTGTGTGTGTGTGTGTGGGGGGGGGGCAAGGTTATAAATGGCGGCAGCTGTTACCTATGACTTTGGCCTCGTTCTTTCTTTATCAGCCCGTGTTATCTGACCCTCACACTCCTCGTCCTCCTCCTCCTCCTCCTCTCTCTCTCATCCACAAACATGCACTCACTTTGCTAGCTCCCCTGGTGATGAGGTTATGTGTGTGTGTGTGTGTGAAGGCGAAGGCGAAGGCGGGGGGGCGTTTGCGAGGGCCAGCAGATTTAAGGACGTGCGTAGCCACATGGCCTTGGAAGAGAGCGAGAGAGAAGAGGATAAAGTACTGAAGAGAATATAGACGCTCGACGCTTAACAAAAAGAGCAAATAAAAGATGTCTCCTTCTTTTCACGAGCGGCCTTTCTATTTTCCTTCGCCGTATTTTGAGTCGTCGAGTAAGAGAGGGTCGTACACACAGCCTGCACACAAAAATATGAAGGGTTGAAATCTCACCCGTCTCCGCCCGCCTTCCACCTTCCTTCCCTCTCCCGACCCTCGCATTAACTCGAGCGTCTGTACGTCTTGGTGTGTGATTAACAGCACTTAGCGTTGTTTAGCGTATCGTACGTACTTACAGACGTTGGCACGAGGTGTTGGTGCTCTTATCCCGGCTATTATTATGCAGGCAACCGAGCAATTATGAAACGTGCTCTTTTAACCGCGCAATTACACATGCTTGAGTCCCGCTCTATTCTTATCTCTGTGCACCGCAGCGATATTGCAGTATTGCCGTCTCTCTCTTTCAACCCGTGTACTCTTTGTAAGTCGCTTTCGAGAAAAGCGTGTGCCAAGTGCCCTCATTGTACATGTACATGTAAAATCTCTGTTTACATGCGGAGATCCACGTTGCCCCCCCCGTCAACGTGTAATGGTATCGTGGGCTCGAGGGCCTCGTAGAGAAAGCATCCCAAGATGCATGGACTCTGAGTTTCCGTTCGTGAGAAACGTTCCAGTTCGGATATTCTTTTTTTTTTACTGGAGTGAATATCCGCAGTGGGGATGAGTTACACGGCGCAGGTTTAAATGAGTAATCGGCGATATGTGCTGCGTGCGCGTGACTACTTCACTCCGTAATCCCCGGCAATGATTGCGCGAGTCTTCATCGATTCAAACCTTCGACTCAACGGCATGCATATGGATCGTGTGTGCGTACGTGCGTGTCGTTGTGTGTGTGTTGTGTGTGTTGTGTGTTGTGTGTGTGTGTGTGTGTGTTGTTTGTGTGTACAGTGCTGGTCGTTAATATTGACAGTTCTTGTTTACTTATTCGTGTATTCAAATAAATAATGACCAATCCTGGGATATATACGTGTGTGTGGAGCAAAACACACACACACACACACACACACACACACACACACACACAAGCAATTTGCATTGTTTTTCCTGATTTAATATGTGCATGTGTGCGAGCATGTATGTGTGTTTGTGGAGGAGGGGAGGGGGGAGAGGGGGGGGGGTCTTGACTCAACATGAGGGCCTAAGGGGCCTAGCGGTGGGAAGGTTTATTGACAGATGTGTCAGCTAGCCCTGCTGAGACTTCACAGCAGCAGACCAGAGATCAAGTATGAGAGAAACAGCAGGCCAGTGGTTGGATGGCTGGATGATAGGTACAAACAAATATATATAGATGGCTGGATGATAGGTACAAATATATACTGTATATAGATGGCTGGATGATAGGTATAAATAAATATATAGATGGCTGGATGATATATATATAAAGATGGCTGGATGATAGGTACAAATATATATATAGATGGCTTGATGATGGGTACAAATATATATATAGATGGCTGGATGATATACAGTATATATCAAATATTAGGATCAATGATTGAATGGATGAATTAATAGAAAGGTATCGTTGGATGGATGGATAGGGAGAAAGATATAGAAGGACGAATGGATAATGGATGGATAGGAACGGGTAGAAAGTTATAGAGATGGACGGATGGATGTATAGATAGAACAAGATAGATCTTAGATACATACTGCAGATGAATGATGATGATGGGACTCTATAATTCAGAGGAACATTTTATCCAAGAGGGTTGTTGTGGTGTTTTCTTTCTTTTTATTATTATTACTCTTATTACTGCCGTGAAACACGCTTGTGTTCATGTTTATTCATCCCGGAGTCTGCAGGGGAGGCCGGCGTGCAAGGTGTCACGGAGTGCCGGGGTCGGGAGAATCGTTTACGACGGGATTAAAAATGGAGGGAAACAGCTGAACATTGTTAAATGAGAGCGGGAGGGCGGGGAGAGAGTAGGGGAGGGGGGGGTGGAGCTCAAGGTGTTCCCGCCTGAAAGCGCCCGCCATTGTCACCCAGCCACCGCCGCTGCCACCGCCGCCACCACAATTCTTCTCATGCATTTCATTATTTATTTTTTTCTCTAAAGGGGGTTGCTTAAGATTTAATCAAAACCGCATTAGAAAACACCCTCAGAAGACGGATGGTGGTGGTGGTGGTGGTGGTGGTGGTGGGTGGGTGGGTGGGGTGGCGGGGAAATGAGCCAGGATCTGACGGAGTAGAGATAGAGAGAGCGCGAGAGAGAGCAAGAGAGCGAGAGTGTGAGAGAGAGAGCAAGAGAGAGAGAGAGGGAGAGAGAAATGGAGACAGAGAGAGAGCGAGAGAGAGAGTGAGCGACAGCGAGCGAGAGAGCCAGATCGAGAGAGAGAGCGAGAAGGGCAAGAGAGAGAGAAAGAGCGAGAGAGAGAGGGAGAGCGAGAGAGAAAGAGAGTGAGAGAGAGAGAGAAGAGAGAGTGAGAGAGAGGGAGAGAGAAATGGAGACAGAGAGTGAGCGACAGCGAGAGAGAGAGAGAGCCAGAGCGAGAGAGAACGAGAAGGTCGAGAGAGAGAGCGAGAGAGAGGGAGGGAGGGAGATGGAGAGGGAGAGAGTAAACAGTCTGTGAATGCGTTACAGAGTTCTGTCATCTTGATAGACAACTCGCCAGACTCATTCCGGTGACAGATGGATCTCTATCTCCATATCTGGAACAAGAAGTGTCCAATTTCCGGCCCGTGATTCCAATCTGAGAGTAATGGAGCCGGCGTTCAAGTAGAACTAAAGCGATATCCGAAGGAGATGTTAGATTAAGCCTAATAACTCCTATAGGGCGAGACGGGAACTTTCTTTCTTTCCCCCCGCGAGCGCACACTTAATCAATAGCAGCCATGCAAGCACTATCGCCACACACACACACACACACACACACACACACACACACACACATATATACACACACACACACACACACACATATATATAGAGACACACACACATATATAGAGACGCACACAAACACACACGGGAACACACATCGATATACACAAAGACACATAGATGTGCAGAGACACACACATACACACACACACACACACACACACACACACACACACACACACACACACACACACACACACACACACACATCACACAGACACACACACACACACACACACACACACACACACACACACACACACACACACACACACACACGCACATACAACACACACACACACACACACACACACACACACACACACACACACACACACACACACACACACACACACACACACACACACAAAAGCATAACAAACTATATGTGTGGACACAAATCCAAACGCACACAAGACACGTATTCCCAATTATGTTTGAGTCTGAATGCTAAATAATAAGGGAATTCATTCGCCACTTGGGCCAGTGAATAATGTATGGCCAACAGAGAGTTTAATCAATACGCCGGTCTGCCGAGGCCAGTGGATCTCAAACAACATAAAACGTCTAAACTGAGACAAACGAATCATTCACGTTCGACTATATAAGTAGTAGTGTGTGTGTGTGACTGGCCAGGCTGGCCAAATCTTAAAGGCGACATAATTATCAAAAACCGGCGTCATCTCCGGTTTTTGCGGTCCACCGAGATGTACGGTGGATAGATCCGCCTACCTACCTGCTGGACCCAGTGGACAACTGGTAGCGACTGGTAGGCTAGATCTATCCACCGTATGTCTGGGTGGACACACACACACACACCACTTGTGATGTCAAAAACCGGAGATGACGCCGGTTTTTTGAAACCGCTCGGAACGGCTAATCACGCTCACACCTGGTGGTGTAACAGGAGTCCTTTAAAAGATCAAAATCCCCCGGATGTTGGCTAATGGCCTTCATCACATGCTGGATGCACAGCTGTCTTCATCAGCGACCTCGTCCTTTGAGTGTCTCTCACACACACACACAGACGGGCGCGCTGTCTGTGGGCAAGGCTTCATCGTCTCCCGCCAAATCACATTATCGGCTCCACTCGGGGGCCAAATTGAGTCGTTCCCTCAGCAAACGGGCTGCCTGTATTAGCGGCTAATGGCTCAGTCAAGCTAACAGAGACGCACAATGGTGTCTTATTACAGGAGGGGCTAGGAGTCTGAAGGGTGGCCGTCTGAAGGTTAATATCGACTGAAGGGGGCTGGACATGTTGTTGTTGTTGTTGCTGTTGCTGTTGTTGGACACAAAACAGGGTTTATTACCTCAGGTTGATCCGGTTTTGTTTCTTTGTGTAAATATTCCGGCAGTGTGTGTATATATATATATACAGTATATTGTGGCAGCCCAGCCTGGACCAATTGGAGCAACGTAGACAGAAGCCAGGGGTTACGGCGTGACAAACGGAGTTATTTATTCGAAAAAATACATTCAGGAACGGGGAGGGGAACAGAATGTAACTTGAATCTTCGCCTTGGGATCCACCAACAAGGCCATGCTTACCCACTCCCAATAAAATGTCCACAGTTTTCAAAAAAAGCCTTCAAACGAGGTGGCCGTTTGTGTCTCATTAAAACTCGTCGTACACACACAGCGCTGTCCAACTTCTATCTGTGGACATGATGCTGTAATACGTCGTTATCAACCGGTATTGTATTGCAAACAATGGCTGCCCAGGCTAGAGCAAACCCGAGCACAACAAAGGTTTTCCTTGGTTTTTCCGACTTGTTGTAACTGGAACACTTCCGAGCAGAAATGGTTCTCTATGGCGTTCAACTGTGGCTTGATTGGTTCTTAATTGGCTCTTAATTGGCCACACCTGGGCAGAGGCCATGAGCGCCCGGTTGGGGGCGGAGTTCACCGATACTCAAGGTGCTGCAGTACCACACCATGCATCTGCAGCCATGTGGGGCATAGATCAGGGATCAGGCCTTATGAATATATATATGTATATATGTACAGTATATATATATATATATATATATATATATATATATAGACAGAGAGAGAGAGCGACATGTCTCGTCTTACAGCTCCTTCATGTTTGGTCGTGTTTTATGGATCAATGTATGCGGTGGGAACGATTGAGTCTCGGCGAAGTTTATAGAATTAATGTAGACACTCACACACTCACACACACACACACACACACACACACACACACAAAAACACACACACACACACACACACACACACACAACAACCCACCCTCCACCCTCCCCCCTTACCCGCCGCGCGCCGCCGCCGTAGCTAAAAGAAAAAAAATACGGCTGCTTAGAATGGAGAACACATGCGCGCCTATCCCAGCCGGAGCTGCTAAATGTATGCAAGCTTACTGAACCACAGCACAAAGTTATTTTCCCCCTTCTCTCTCTCTCTCTCTCCCCCCCCCCCCCCCCCCACCCCACCACCCCCCATGTGAGAGAAAATAAAGCCTCCCGTGAACCGGAGGAGGTGAATTATGCCGAGTTAAACGACAAGACGAGATGCGATGAGAAGAGAGCGAGAGAGAGAGAGAGAGATGAGGAAGGAGAAAATGGAGGATAGTGGGTGGAGATGATGATGATGATGGTGGTGGTGGTGGTGGGCGTGGGGATGGGAAGACGCGGGTGCTGAAAGATGAAGATGGAAGGGAGGATTAATAACACGAATAAACGAACGACAGCCCTTTCCCGCCACCGCGGCCGGGAGACAAAGAAAGACAGAAAGAAAGAAAGGAAATATAGACGACGACGGGGGGTGGGGGGGGGGGGGGGGGGGGACGCAACGTTGAACTATTTATCGCTGCCCGCAACCCAATTAAACCAAAACGCCCGCATTCAGATGTTAACCACCGTCCATTATTGATGGGACATCACAAATTCAATTTGCGGCGCCATTATTCAGACGTCCCGGGTGAAAGTGGCGCATTGGAATAAACGGAGGAGTTTGAACCAAAGCCGTGGGGTTTGCCGTCTCTTTGAAAGTCCTCCCGATTTTAAAATGATTCAAAAAGGGTCAAAATCAAATCTGGACCAAAGAGCTATTTCGGTTTCAGTAAGTTGATCCGGGGGAAAAAAAGAAAAACCTCTTATCTCATATCGCCGAGACGACAGAAAGGAAAATGTTTCGTTTCCGTCAACGGTGAGAATGCTATTTCTTCTTCCACCGTGCGATACGCTCGCCGGTGTATTTATTTCAAACGTCGAAATAATCACCCCGTGTTTTATCCCCGTCGTCGTCGGAAGATAAATCCTCCGGTAAGAAGATCGTACCACTCTGGGACTCCTCCTGAACGCTAAAGACGGGGGGGGAATAGCAGCACACAGTGATGGAAGACGTTGCAGATATTGCAGCAAATAGATAGCTCGCTGTAATGTTTTTTTTTTATTATTATTATTATTCGTATCACAGCAACATCACAGCAAGTGGGATTTTTACTCTTAAAAGTCAAATACAGGAGGGCAGGAGTCAGGAGTCTCCTCGCGTTACGCTCCGCAGGCGACGGATTTGAAGGTGTGAGCGCGATTAGCCATTCCGATCGGTTTCACTTGGAATGGCCCCACATGACATCACAAGTGGGCGTGTCCACCCAGATGTACGGCGGATAGACCAGCCTACCAGTTGCTACAGTCCCACTGGCTAGGCCGGTCGGCTGATCCATCCGGCATACATTCTGGGTGGACACTCCCACCTGTGATGGGCCAAGTGGGGCCGTAGTGGGGGCCGATATGTCTCCGTTAAAGTCTCAGACAGACCTATTTTCCCGCGTCTGCGGTCAATCCGGCGTTCCAAGCGATGCACATTTCCTGATCCGCAGTTGGTGACGGGGTCGGACCAACCTGGAATAACCACACACACACACACACACACACACACACACACGCCGCCTTTTTGTGGTGGTGTTTTGCGTGCGTGATTCCATTCCAACCCCATTTGGCTGTCTTTGTGGTCTTTCTATGACACATTATATGCGTTCCCTCGTCGCACAAACTCTTCTCTCGCACAACGACAAGCGTCTGTTTGGTCGTCTGAAGTGCTCGCTGTGGCGCAGACCGGAGTCATGCGGACGCATTCAATTCGGCGTTCAAATGCTCCGCGCTTTAGATGTCACTTGCTTCCTTTCTCCTCAGCAAAAAAAAAAACCGTCTCCGTTAAAATATAATTGAAATCAGGCCACGAGCTGTTCTACGCAAACGGAGAGAGTCGGGGAAGGTCTAATTTTGAAGAATTTAATTACAACACCTGCATATATTGGAAATTATATGCAGTGATTTATGCCTGTAAAAAAATCATACACAGTCCCTTTCAGGAAATAAAGAAAAGTCAGCGTACGTTGTATTCAGCATTTGTTCATTATTTAATGATTCTGATGCTTGTAACCTTTTAAGCCTTTTTGAATTTTTGCATCAGGTCACTGGACTATGCAGATTAATAATTATACAATCCAAAAACTGTGTGGACTGATATTAAAAGGCCAGTCCGGTATAATTATTCTAATTTGTTTGTTTTCTTTGGACGTTTCTGAGCGTATATTTATTTGTGTCTTGTGCCGTTGACCTTGCTTTATAGGCGCCGGGGGGTGTTTATCTTCCTCGCCCGTTAGAACACCCTCCATCATTCTGTTGTCCTCTACCTTCCTCTTCCTCTCCCTCTGCCTCACTCAACATTACAATCAGACACGCATATGCACACACTCACACACACACACACACACACTGACACACGTGCGGCACATGCTCATCCACGCACACACACACACACACACACACACACACACACACACACACACACACGTAGACACACTCAAACACACTGACACACACACACACGCACCCATGCACACACACACACACACACACACACACACACACACACACACGCACACACAACACACACACTCACACACGTACACACACACGCACACACACTCAAGCACACAGCCATGCTCATGCACATGCACACACACAGCGCACACACTCACACGTACAGACACACACAAACATACTCGCACACACACACTGACACACATGCACATAGCCATGCTCACACACACACACTTGCACACGCACACACACACACACACACACACGTGCCACACAGTAAATCAATGAGGCTCTAACACCCTGGGATTCCAGGGGCCAACATTGTTTAATGCAAACGTGATGCAAACGTCAAAAGACTCGCGGTGAATCAGCAGGAGGACAGACAGCAGCGGCGGGCGTAGAAAAAGGAGGGAAAATAAACGACGACGAGAACAAAAAGACGGGAGAAAAGCTGGCGGGGGGGCGGGGGGGGGGGGGGGGTTGTGGACGAGGACTAGCTGCCCGCCGCACCTCCCAAGGAGGGCGGAGGGTTCCGCTGGTCGACCTTTGACCCCGGTCGGGCTGCCTCCGTTGACCTCTGTCAGAGAAAATGATGATGAGGATGGTTCTCACACCGGCATGCTGCTTCCTATGCTGTCACATTCAGTGTGTGTGTGTGTGTGTGTGTGTGTGTCAGTAGTGAGTAAGTAAACGCTCAGACGATATAGCACTACTATGTATGCACGGGTGTGGGAATAGTTGTTAAGACGGGGGAGACGGTCTACACTCAGCGGAACGACAAGTTAAATGTGCAATATACTATGCAAGCTGCAATAGACGGACTTGTAACGACATCATTTACGTTAATAATGTATTAATTCCAGGGCCCATGGAGGAACAAACGGGAGAAATGTGTCACATGTGCGCCGTAAAACATAACTGATAAAAGTCCCTTTTACATTCTTGACTAACATTTTTTGTGGTTCAACCGAAAGAATTCAAGAGTCCTGTCTAATGTCTACAGTTACTTGGAATATTCATGCAATGTGGACCTGGACATCGACCATTTCGATTAAGAGTTAAAAGTCAATAGACGTCCAATCAGATCGCTTGTTTGTGCCCCCTAGGGGTCGAGCTGCAAATGGCAACTGCAGTACATTACATCTCGGGAAATCGTGGATAATCCGCACATGTAATTGTCGCGATTGTCGGCGCTCCACGCCACTAATGGGGACTTTCAGCGGCCCGCCAACATCAGGACACATGCAGTTAATGTTGATTAAAGCGGTTTATTGAATTTGTAGTGATGATTGTAAAAAGAGCAGGTGGTACAAAGCTAGCATGCCAGCGCTCTCCTTGAGTGTGTGTGTGTGTGTGTGTGTGTGTGTGTGTGTGTGTGTGTGTGTGTGTGTGTGTGTGTGTGTGTGTGTGTGTGTGTGTGTGTGTGTGTGTGTGTGTGTGTGTGTGTGTGTGTGGTGATGGCTGGCTTAAACCTTGATTAGGCAATGCACCAGGTGTGCAGCCCCACCCAACCCCAGACTAGCTAACTACTTGGGAGTCGGGACTAGGTGAGGCTGCTTAAAACCAGCGACCGACCACACACACACACACACACACACACACACACACACAGTCCACACACAGCCATACACACGTCTCATGAAATATTCTGACACAGAACAGGACATATTGAATGGATATTTAAAATCTCATTTGAAAGTTTAATTTAAAAGACCCCCCCCCCCCCCCCCCGCCCCGTCCTGCGGGTCCCCAGGGGCCCTCTTCACATCCTGCGTTTGCGGCGATATCCGTTTTTTCTTTTCCCTCCCTGCTGCTCTTTTCTCTCAGGCACGGGGGCCTTGACAGCTCCTGTCAGCCCTACCGCAGCGTCGGGGGGGGTCAGAGGTCACTTGGATGCGGTGCTGGTGTTTGTTGTAAGATTCCGCACAAAAATCAATATGGCGGTTTTTCTTCCCCCCCCCACCCCTCCCTGTATGTCTATTTTAACCAGTGTCCTCAAACCGCCACTCACCGCCCCACAAACTGAGTAACGTCGTATCGCAAAAAAGGTCAAAATGCGTCAAAACTAAATGCGAATGAGAATGACCTCACGACAATCACTGAAGTGGTCACGTCCGTCGTTGAACTTAGACGTTGGCTGTTTCTGTTCTGAGTTCCAGAGTTTGGATTCTAGAGGTCATGAATGATGATGATGATGATGGACAGTTTCCGGTGTAGAGAGCAGAAGAAAACAACTTGAATACTTGTGGTGTGTGTGTGTGTGTGTGTGTGCGTGCGTCTCTGTGTCTGTGTGTGTCCGTTCGCCAAAGTACAAAGTGTAAGTATATTCGCGTGTATATAAGGATGCGATGAAACAATGTCGCGGGCGTCTCAAGAGGGTTGGAGTTTATTTTGAGAAAGGTCAAGGTGAGATGATTGTTTCTATCTACAGTATGTACCATATATAAAAAACACTGAGTCAGGACACACTATTCATAATGTTCACGCACATACGCCGTACTACACCCTAATATCACATACCATACCCTCCCATAGCATAGCATGTTGTAGCATCGCGTAGATAGCATAACGTCATACCCTACCATTGATATATGCAGAATATCATACCCTACCCTAGCATATAGGTAGCATAATCATAATCAATATGGTAACCATATCATATTATAACATAGCATACTCAATACTTCATATTTAGTACATATACACATACTTATACATTATAAATGTGTCAGATTATTATTTGTGTCATTTACTTTAACCCATTTACTCAAATATGTTTGGTTTTTTATTTGATCTTTTTATCATGTGCAGTAATTCCTCTTTTCATTATTATTATTATTATTACAGTTTTATTACACTTCAATTATTGCCAAATTGTTTTTGCGGACTGAATATCTTATCTTACATATATTTTTTACTTCTACTAGACCTACTGTACATTTGTGAATCGGTTATTTTATGTTTATTATTCTGCTTATTTCTCTATTGTTTTATTCTATTGCCATGCAACCTGGCACAATAATTTCCTTTCCGGATTAATACAGTTCTATCTTATCTTATCTTATCTTATCTTAATCTTTATCTCATGTCTCCATTGTGGGTCATGTTTGAATTTCAGTTCCTACTGGTCTGTCTGCTGGTCTGTTTTATGTTCAGCTTCATTCACGCATCATTATTTCATTTGTTTGTTTGTTCATTTAAAGATAAAATAAAACCCCTTTTTGTTGTTGTTCAAACTGCCAGTTTTTCTGCAGTTCAGTCCTGCACACCCTAGCATAGCATAGCATAGCATCCCGTTCAACATCATAACATCACGGCACATCGTCGCGTCCCACGCCACGCCGGCGTACAGTAGCGTAAGCGTCGCACGCGAGGCTCGCTCGTAGCTCACCGAGTACATACTGAGAGGCTAACGGCGGCGGCGGCGGCGGCGGTGGTGGGAGTGAAGTGGATTACTCAGAATTGATGACACGACAGCGGGAGCGCGATAGAAAATCAAAGGCGTGGGCCCGTGTTTACACCGCGGCTGCGGGAATTGATTTGAAGCCGTTTGGGGAGGGAGGCGATTAAAGTCATAATGTTTCCGCGTGGCTAATCCTCCGCAGCGCTTTACGAGGTGCCGTAAATACCGTAAAAGCTGGACATGATGGGTCTTAGGGTGTAGCGGTGGGGGGGCGGGGGGCGGGGGGCGAGGGTGGGCTATCAATGACCCCTCTGCTTAGCTGTCTCCATGGCGACGGGATTATTCGGGAATGGAATGGCCTGCCATATGTGGTTTGTCGCAATTACGACGCTCACGAGTCGAACCCTGATAATCGTTACGAGGGGACCTGTCGCGCGTGTGATGGTCGCACACTTTCACTGTCATACGCTAACCTTTTGCACTAGGAGGGTGCGATACTTTCGTGAGTGCCATGTCTACCGCGAAAGCGTTGCTGAGGGGCAGAAGGTGATGGACTGTCATGATTAGGACAACCTAGGACTGAGATCCACGTAATCGGTGACTGGGGTGAGACACTCACGAGTCGCGGGCCTGAGGTCATCTAGTCAGTGCGCTAGGGGAGAAAACAGCCTCACAGGCTTTCTGGGCCAGTGTGAACTGCTGTTTAGGCACCAGCCAGCCCGTTATAGGGCTGGGGAGACACGAGTCGCGCTGGTCATATCCCTCCTTACGGGCAGAGCCCTCAGTTGGGCTATCGCGATGGTGGGCCATCAGACACATCTCTCCTCTGACTATGACGCCTTCCGGCGGGAGTTTAAGTTGGTGTTCGACCACCCAACTGACGGACAGGACGCGGCAAGTCGACTCCATTCGATCCGCCAGGGGTCCAGATCAGTGGCCGATTACACCTTGGAGGTCCGGATCCTCGCTGCCGACAGTGGGTGGGATGACGCAGCCCTAAAGAGCGCCTACCGGAGGGGACTAAGTGAACCCATTAAGGACCTTCTCGTTAGAGACCGACCTGACTCCCTTAACGAACTCATCTCTCTCGCCCTCCAGATGGATGAACGACTGCGGGAGCGCCACTTAGAGCGCGTTCGCCAGTCTGGAGATTCCACAAGACCAGTCACGAGCCCCTGTTCCTCCCCACGTTTTCCCGCGTCAGCCCTTACAGCATCGGATCCCCAGACCGATGGGGAGCCCATGCAG
This sequence comes from Coryphaenoides rupestris, assembly GCA_002895965.2. Taxonomy (NCBI): domain Eukaryota; kingdom Metazoa; phylum Chordata; class Actinopteri; order Gadiformes; family Macrouridae; genus Coryphaenoides; species Coryphaenoides rupestris. Next base: position 6,644 of record PIJE02002967.1, on the reverse strand, counting down.
TTGGGTCGGTCGCGACTCCCCGCGGATGAGAGGGAGCAGCGAATGCGTGCCCGGCTCTGCCTATACTGTGGGAAGCCGGGCCACTACATACGAGCCTGCCCGACCCGCCCAAAAGATCAGGCTCGCTAGTGGAGGGAGCACTAGTGAGCCCCACCACCCTACCCCACCCCACCAGAGCGTTGAACCACCTGTTCCCCGCGACGCTGGCCTGGGGTAGGGAGAGTCTCCCTATCAGCGCCCTCATCGGCTCAGGAGCTAACGCCGGTTAGTTTAGTATTGAAAATGGTTCACTGGTGCATGTGCAACGTATGCAACTACAGTCGGCTGTATCGTAAACTACCGCTTCATTGAATGAAGTAGTTCCTCGAGATTGACATCTGCTTTCGTGAAACGGAAACTCAAGCCAGCTCAAGGAAGCGCTCGCCTGAAGTCAAGAGTTCTGGTTCAAACTTAAACCGATCCTACCTGAAAAGCCTGCTTCCTGAGACAGGGCCCGGACCTTTCTGCCATCGGCTCGTTGGTGGCAGGGATCATTTTGAACCTCCTCATAGTCAGATAGAAAACCAGTAGTTATGGGCACGTTCAAACTTTGTACAGAGCAACAAGCGGGAAGGCTTTCACCGCTCACTGCTCAGAAAGTCTCAATTATTTTCGGATTAACTTGACTTTTTCCCACCGCATTCCCGGGTGGATTATGCAATTTACAGAACCGAACCCGCTACGAACTAAAAAGGGTTGCGTCCAGAAACTCAGTACCACTCTCTGCCGCGTTACCCTCCTACTTGCTCCACCTCTCCTCCACCTGCGCTCCACCTACACGTCGCTCCCAGACGTCCAGACTCTCTTAACGCAGTGCCTCACTCTCCTTCTCACCACCACGCATCCTCGCACTGCGCTGTCGCCTCCGTCACCTGCACACGACCTTATTCGTTCCGCCTATCTGTCCTTCCCCCCTCCGGCCCCGACCCCCGCCCTCCCGGCCCCGTCAGCCCGAGCTGGCTTCCCTCTATCACATCTCCACAGACGTCCTCACACTCAAAATCCCAGCAGCCGCCACACCGGCCGCCCGTTCCTCCCCTCTCACTCGACCCCGCCCACCCCTATTCTGCCTCTGGACCACCGTCTCGCCACCCTGCCTCAACCCCAGCGCCGCGAGCGCTAACTCTGACCTCGCACTCACTCACCTTTTACCCCCCGCCGCCGAGACTAAACCCACCCACCTATTCTACCCTGCCCTTTGCCGCTCCCCCTAGGAGTCGCCCCTCCGCAGCCTCTCCTTCTCCTACACCTCCCTCTCCTCCGCCTCCCCCCTCCTCCACCCTCTCCCTCTGCCTCTCCCTCTCCCTCCCTCTGCCTCCCCCTCTCCCTCCCTCCCCCTCCCCCCCCACCTCCCCCCTCCCTTCTCCCTCCCCCCCCTCCCGCCCCCCCACCCCCCCCCCCCCCCCCCCCCCCCCCCCCCCCCCTCTCCCCCCTCCTCCCCCCCCCTCTCCCCCCCTCTCCCTCCCCCCCTCCCCCTCTTCTCTCTCTCCCTACTCCTCCCCCCACCTCTCCCTCTCTCCTCCCTCTCTCCCTCCTCCCTCCCTCCTCCCTCCTTCCCTCTCCTCCCTCTCCCTCCTCCCTCCCCTTCCCTCCCTCCCTCCCTCCCCTCCTCCCTCCTTCCTCCCTCTCTACTCCTTTTGCTCGTTTACACTTTGTCATGCTTTGGTTACCCCTCCTCTGTTCTCTGAAACTGCCCCTCGCCTTATCGACCACCCATCTGCCACCTCCTTCGACCCATCCCTGGCCCACTGGCGACCTCGCCGCCCCCCCACTCCTGAGCGTCTCCTCCCACGATTCTCTTCCCTCTCGCCTTAATTACCGGGAGTCGCTTTCTTGCCCCTTCCAGGCGGCCGGGGGCCTCGCGCCGGCGCGTCGTCCCATCCCACTCAACAACTCCGCACCTCCTTCTGCGCCCCCCGATCCACTCCATCCTGCGCCTCGTAAAGCCCTCCTTCGCCACGACTCGCTCCTTTGTTACTTAAGGGCTATCCACCCAATCACACACATCTCTTATCTCGGAATGCAACACCCCCACCCACCATCACCCCCATCTCCCCTCCCCTCCCACCACCATCACCCCCCCCCCCCCCCCCCCCACCCCCCCCCTCCTCCACCCCTACCCCCCCCCCCCCCCCACCCCCCCCCACCCCCCACCCCCCCCCCCCTCCCCACCCCCCCCCCCCCCCACCCCCCCCTCCCCCCCCCCCCCCCCCCCCCCCCCCCCCCCCCCCCCCTCCCCCCCGCGCCACCACCCCCCCCCCCCCCCCCCCCCCCCCCCCCCTCCCCCCCCCCCCCCCCCCCCCCCCCCCCCCCCCACCCCCCCCCCCCCCCCCCCCCCCCCCCCCCCCCCCCCCCCCCCCCCCCCCCCCCCCCACCCCCCCCCCCCCCACCCCCCCCCCCCCCCCCCCCCACTCACAACAGCCTCGGGTCTCAAGGGATGTGCAAGCATAAAGGGGATCGTATCACCGATGGTCCTCAACAGCACTGAACTTAAAAGTGATAAGCGTGATAAGCAATGGGAACTTATGAAGGGTGGCTTTGTATATTTAAACAAAGACAGCGTTGCTCACTTCCGGTGGTAAACGACGGCCACCCTTCCCTCTCACAGAGGATACAAAGGTGTGTTCTAAAGAAACTCATCATTTACATTTACGTCGACATTTAGGGCATTTGGCAGACATTTGGCGACTTACATAGAGTACCTCTCATAAGAGCGTCATAGAGAGGCTTGAGGTCATCTGGGCAGCAGCACGCCTGTAGATTACAGCGGCGTCGACAAGCGCTGATACGATCTACAATCTGCTGCTAAAGCCTGCTAATTTTTTAAAAAGAAAGGAAAAAAAGAAACCTAATTTATATCTCATCTTTTTTGTCCATTTTCTCGACATGATTTTCCAAAGCAGGTACTTTACTTTCCCGGTATTGTACTGATCGTAAAACTTTTTTCATTTGGGATCTAGTGAAGAGCGTGTAATTAGTCTCATTTGGGTTTAGTAAAAGCTTACATTTAATCGGAAACCTTTCGAATCGCCAAACAAATCTAACTTAAGACTCAACACGGCTCCGTCGATAGTCGGCGCTGATGAGTAAACAGCTTGTCGGGCATCGTAGGCACTTAATATGTCTTTGGGGATATTCCCCCCGATCATACAATAGCTAAATTATAAGTATGTGTTAAAGTATACGCCGTGCTATACTAGGTGCAGGCCCGAGAGCGTTGCTTTCAAACGTTTTTTATCAAACTGCTCCAATAGCCGTCTGAGGGTCAATTGAGGCCAAGGCATCAATTACCTCCTCGACAGAGAACTGCCTCGAGGAAAACCTTTTCCCCAAAAGGGCTGCAGCGATGACAAGTGCCCATCCTCGACTGAGGCAATTGCAGATTGAGTTGGCTTTTCAAACAGGTGACCGGAATTGATTTTTTTTTTGTGAGCCAATGACAGAATCGAGAGAAAAAGATGCTTGGGTCGGGAAAAAGCACGACCGTGATTTAGTGCCTCGATTAATTGTTTCCCGAAATGTGACTTGCCAACAATATGAAGAATGAAAACGAGCAACAGATCTTCTTGTGGCCCTGACACACCACTGGCTGTGAATATACAGCGTCTGGGTTTTTTTTTGTTACGATTATATCCATCAGGGTTGACTTTTCTGGGTTTCTGGTGGCTGGCCAAGTAGGTTAAGGTCATCCATGAACAAAACTTCAGACCATCCAGACTGGTTTTTTTTTGTACCGAGATGTTTTTGTACCTCAGTCCAGTTTTGGTGCCAAGCTTCTCACATTCATGTGGATTAATCCAGGATCTCAGGATCGCAGTTTAGGAAGTCACAGGGAATTAACTTTACATTAGATTAACTTTATGTAAGATTCGATTTAGATTAACTTGATATTTTCACCATTTTCCATCAAGGCATGTCTACCACGACACTTGCATGAATGTAAGGTCAACACAATGTCCGTTGATATAATGCATTAATACTTCACTCGAACCACGCAAGTTCGAGTGAAGGCCATTGTAATTAAAACAAAGTTCAGTCAGACTTCAACAAAGGGAATATCTCTACGGCTCCAGTAGCCTTAGAGCCAGACGGGGGCAGACGGCTGCATTTTTCATCACCAAAACAGAGTGCAGGCGGCGGGCCAGCCCAGTATTATGCACCGCTAACCAGACATCCAGCAGCGTATCTGCAAGGCAGACAGAGTCTTACTCGAGTTCCTCGGACCGCTGAACATGAACAAGCACAGCAGGAACCAAGTTGCGCCGCCCGAGCCGCATAGCGGAGCAGTAGAGGCCCGCCACGTCCTATTTTGCCACCTGATGTGAGTGGGATTAGCCACAGCAAGCAGTTTCAGAATCACTGGTTTATGACATCAAAAGTGGGGTTTGGGTTTGACTCCACGAGTCTGAGGGCAGGTGGTGGTGGTGGTGGTGGTGGAGTCGGCTCGTCTCCTATGGAAAGGCCGGTCCACGGGGGAGAGAGCGGTGTCAGAGAGGCAGATGCTAGGCTCCTCCCACTAGCAGCAGCAGACGCAGACTCTCTTTAAGACTCGTTGACCGCGATGAAGAAAGCTGGCGAGTCCCACACGTCTGACTTCACACCCGACTCACGTGAACGTAGCCGGCCGTTAGCGCCGCCGTCGCTGCTGGGAACCCTTTCTTTCAGAACAAGCGGTCGCATTTAAAAGGTTGTGAGCGGTGGTGTGGTGTGGTGGGGTGGGTGGTGTGGCTTGGTGTGGTGGGTGGTGTGGTGTGGGTGGTGTGGTGTGGTGTGGTGGTGGGTGATGCTAGTCATGAGGCAGGGGGCGGGGGGGCCAGCAGTGTTTGGTGGCAGCGAAGCCTCATGAAAAATGACAATTCCAATTTCGACAAAGGTCAATTACATTTATTATTATCATTATTATTATTATCACCACCATGATCTTTATCCTCGAGTGGCGTCCCTACGAATCCTCTGTGGCCTCTAATCATAGACAGTGCGACATTTCAAGTCGTTTTCAATTATTTCAATACTTTCAATTATTTAACGACGAAACGAAAAAATCTTCGACGCGACACAACGTTAGCGCAACGAAACGCCCTCTCTAACGGTCGTCCTCGGTTGGCCCACACGCCGCTGGATCAAAATATTACTGCTGCTTGTTTTTGTCGCGCGGCTTTTAACTCGCGGTGGTCTGTTCCCCCCGGTAGGAACTCCGAGGGAATAGTGCTTTCTCTTCCAGGAAGGTGAGTTCACACTGTGAACCCTGGGAGCGTCGGTGACAAAGTGCAAAGTGGTTTATCCGCTCGTATGGAGCGGCCGTATTTGTCCGGTGGCTTTCACCGTATTGACTGTAAGGACATAACGGATGAGGTCATTTTTGTCCAATGGCCACGCGTGAACTTCCAGCCAAGTTGTGTTGTAATAATCTCTCTCTTCAACTCTGAGTTGAAGATGCGTCGGATGAATGCGCTAATGTTCATTTAATGGTATAATGGTGTGGTAATGGAAGATAACGATGGTATATTCTATTGACAATATACAACAACACACTATTTGAATGCAGGATGCATATCAAGAGAGGGAGCCTATCCCAAGAATGACCGCTCATAATCAACACTTGATTCCTTGATTGATGACTTGATTAATTGATTATTTTCGTATTATTTTCCCACAAATTAGGAGCAAATCAAGCAGCAAATCTAATCTATTTGAAGCTCTGTGAATTGCACACATGCACAAATGCACACACACACACACACACACTTTTGTCTGTTTTACTCTTACGTACAAAGTTGTCATACAAACATCCAACATTTCCCTTTGTGTGTGTGTGTGTGTGTGTGTGTGTGTCTCTCTCTCTCTCTCTAACTAACTCTACACACACTTTACATGTATTCCATTCTCTTTTTTTTTTTTTTTTTTTACTGCTAATGACATTGCAAGTCACGTCGGGTTGTGTTAGCGCCACGGGGGGGCCGCGGGAGGTGGGGGTAGTACTGCCAACACGTCGAGCGTTTAGAGGAGTGTGTTCGATGTCTTCAGACAAGCCATTAAGACACTTAGGTTAAAAGAGCAATTACACCCCATGCGTCGGTCCATTTGATTGTCGCCTATCATTATTAAAAAGATGCGACGGACCCCTCTGGCATTCTCGAAGAAATAATTACATTTTCCTCGGCGACAACCCCCCCCCCTCCCGCCCCCCCCCCACACACACACACACACACACACACACACACACACACACACACACACACACTGTAATAACTTCCTTGACGAGTGTTCACCTCCGACAGAAACAAAGGGAGGGTTCTGTTTCCCGTTCACAACCGCAAGCCGCCTTCGTGCTCAATTTCGGATTCATTGCTGCCGTCCCGCCGGTTCGCTTTCTGTTTTTAAATGTGGCCCATGTATCAGGTTCCAGTGTGAACTGGTCCCAGTGCAGAACCTGGGACACTCCAGTGTGAACTGGTCCCAGTGAAGAACGACACAATAACAAAGACATCGCAACGTAGCACTCAGTAAACGTGGAGGCCAATGTAGTCGCCGTTTATGCGGTTTGTGCAGTGGACTCGAAAGCAAGCTTGTGAGCAGACGCCGACGAGGATGAGGTATGAGGATTG
>PIJE02002966.1:19231-50725 GCA_002895965.2 Coryphaenoides rupestris | reverse complement strand
ACACACACACACACACACACACACACACACACACACACACACACACAGCAGCACAGGTGTATTAGCCTAGCACGTCTCCATAAAGTACTGCAGGTCAGTCATGAAAAGCTCAGAGACAAGCGAACATGGCTAAAAGATATACACACCATCAGTAATGTAACATGTTTAAACAGTATGTGTTATTATTATTATGGTAGCGGTGAGCAAAAGCCCCGGTTCTATATGCGCCTCAGTTTTAAATGCAAAAAATAACATTTATCTTCATTTAGCAACAATAAGTTATAAACGTATATCATGCATTAAATGAACAAAGGACATAAAGGTTTTTGATTAAAAACATACCTAAGTCTAGGTTTTACTTGAAAATTATTTGAAAAGGTTTTACTTTCCTTCGGTTTTAATGAAGTTCTATCTTATCTTATATCAGAAAAATTAAAAATGAATTTGTCCACATTGTGTACAGAAAGGGCAGATCTGCTGGCACTACGTTATAAGTGAGTATATCCTGCAAATGAAAAGCCCTCCACAGACACTTTGTGCTTGTTTAGAAAGGGCTGGTCTGACCTACTGGCCGAAATACAGATTAGCAGTAATGTCGCACCAGGGCTCAATCACGTTCACCATGTGTTTAACGGACTGCTAAACATATCGTCGTAGTATTTGTTGATCACGTGGCTAGCTAGTGTTTTAATCAATTGATTAATCAGCCAAAATGAATTACATCTGGAATACATGGTGAATAATAACCTGTTAACATAAATAACATTAATAACATAAACAATAACATAAACCAGATGTAAGTTTAACTGCCGATTCTTAATGTGCTACTTCATTTACGGCTCTGAGGGGAAACTCAGACTTAAGAACTTTGGTTCCACACATAAAAAAAGTACACTAGATTATATTCATTGGTTAAAACAACATTCATTCAGTACACACATGTACCCAACCGAAGACCGATAACTCAAATACTCATGTATTTCCACTTACTGTATATTTCCACACACACACACACACACATAACGACGATGCTATGATGATATGATGATATACTGTGGATCAGGGGTGTAAAGTACTTGAGTAATTGTACTTCGTTACAATACTTAAGTACTGTTTTTGGGGATTTGTACTTTACTCGAGTATTATTAGATTTGTATACTTGTACTTTTACTCAATTACATTTCAGAGAAAAAAAACATACTTTTTACTCCTTACATTTAAAATGCAGACCTACAAAGTACAAAGTACAAATCTCGCAGGTCCAACAATTTTAATTAGTATATGGCCACAAACGATAGTACGAGTGATGAAGAGGACGAAACGGTCGGCGTGGACGGACAAGACGAGCACCCATGGCCTTGCAATAAAAAAAAGTTTTTACTTTTACTTTTTAGTACTTAAGTACATTTAAAAGTAGAAACTTTTTGACTTTTACTCAAGTGTGTTTTTAGCCAGATACTCTGACTTTTACTTGAGTAAGATTTTGAGACGGTACCCATACTTTCACTTAAGTATAATTTCTGGGTACTTTTTACACCCCTGCTGTGGATGATGATGATGATGATGATGATGATATAATATGGATGGATGCCCAGTAGATGTTTTATTTAATTCATACATTCATGAGCGTTTCTCAGTTTTTCTTTTCCACAACGCGATGAATAAACAACTGAAGATGTATTTATATTCACCAAGAATCTCCACAAGCGGTGACAATGTTATTTAATGGTACAGAACCAGGAAACAGAAAACATCCATTTAACAAAATAACAAAATAACTAATAATACAATAATTCTAAATATAATTAAAATGAACAAATATTATTAATAAATGAGAAATGGCCCCTACATCTACAATTTGACGGTACTTCTGATGAGAAAACATTGCGAAGACGATCCTACAACCTGTGGTGCAGGCGAGGGTCTGCGGTGAGTGAATAGAGACTTCACCGGACGGCGTCCTGAGTGCGGTCCGCGCACGGAAAGCGGTTTTATTGTACAGCCAACCAGCCAAGGTCAAGTGCCTCACCTCTGCCTCGTTCCGTGCTTTATGTACCCGCACGCCCGAGGAGAGAGAGAGGCTGTGCCATTTCTTATTTCCCTGCAAGGTGACTGAGACAGGCGCGCACACACACACACGCGCACACACACACACACACACACACACACACACGCACACACACACACACACACACACACACACACACACACTGCACGAGCGCACAAAGAAAACATGATTTATATTGTGACATCCCAGAGCATAAACGGAGATTACTATAAGCGCAATAATGATATAAGCCTATTGTCTTCCGCCTGCGCTCTCTGCTGCATCACATTAAGAGCGATGATAAACGTATACGCGATGATCACAGGAGATTGGGTGAAATAAAAAAATCATGGTGGTCAATAAGCGTGGTCAGTGTATGACGCACATGAGTAATGATCTCATCGTCATGTTGTCATGTTATGTTTGCTCTCACGTGGGGATGAATCGTTAATGCTAACATCATCATCACCTTATGGACGTTGAGAGCACCCCCCCCTTCCCCCGCCCCGCCCCGGGGTGAAAAACATTGTGATATCTGAATTAGTCGATATTGACGAAAAATACACTGAGTGTGTCTGAACTTGTCAATAGCCGGCGACAGAGGCCACAAAGTCTCGATAAGATAAGATAAGATCGAACTTTATTAATCCCGAAGGAAATTCTTGTGCCAGAGGTTGCTCAAAATACCAACAACATAAGAAGTACAAATCTCGCAGGTCCAACAATTTTAATTAGTTTCTCTGGCCGAACTAACGTTAACGTTATTAATCCTGCGGCCGCACTTTATTTAAAAACAGCCAATCAAATCCCCATCAATGGAAAATGAACCCGCCCATCCCCATGCTGATTGGTCCTTGTGCAAGACTAGACAGCGGGGATCTTTGATGAAACACCTGCTATCAGAAGAATAGACAGTCAGGGTGACAAGCTACAGAAGATGACTACAAACGATAGTACGAGTGATGAAGAGGACGAAACGGTCGGCGTGGACGGACAAGACGAGCACCCATGGCCTTGCAATAAAAAAAGTTTTTACTTTTACTTTTTAGTACTTAAGTACATTTAAAAGTAGAAACTTTTTGACTTTTACTCAAGTGTGTTTTTAGCCAGATACTCTGACTTTTACTTGAGTAAGATTTTGAGACGGTACCCATACTTTCACTTAAGTATAATTTCTGGGTACTTTTTACACCCCTGCTGTGGATGATGATGATGATGATGATGATGATATAATATGGATGGATGCCCAGTAGATGTTTTATTTAATTCATACATTCATGAGCGTTTCTCAGTTTCTTTCTCTCTCTCACACACACACACACACACGCACACACGCACACACACACACACACACACACACACACACACTGCACGAGCGCACAAAGAAAACATGATTTATATTGTGACATCCCAGAGCATAAACGGAGATTACTATAAGCGCAATAATGATATAAGCCTATTGTCTTCCGCCTGCGCTTTCTGCTGCATCACATTAAGAGCGATGATAAACGTATACACGATGATCACAGGAGATTGGGTGAAATAAAAAAATCATGGTGGTCAATAAGCGTGGTCAGTGTATGACGCACATGAGTAATGATCTCATCGTCATGTTGTCATGTTATGTTTGCTCTCACGTGGGGATGAATCGTTAATGCTAACATCATCATCACCCCCCCGCCACCGGGGTGAAAAACATTGTGATATCTGAATTAGTCGATATTGACGAAAAACACACTGAGTGTGTCTGAACTTGTCAATAGCCGGCGACAGAGGCCACAAAGTCTCGATAAGATAAGATAAGATAAGATCGAACTTTATTAATCCCGAAGGAAATTCTTGTGCCAGACGTTGCTCAAAATACCAACAACATAAGAATAGCTATATAATAACAAACAATAGAGTAATAAACAATAGAAGAATAAAATATAATAATACATTTACAGTGAATAAGCCTAAGGGAAAATATAGGCAAGATATTCAGCAAGCAAAACAAGTATAACAACAAGTATAGTCATGAGAAGCACCACCGTCCCTCCGTCCTTGGAGCTGCTGTCTGTCTGTCTGTCCAGGACGATGTCCGTCCGTGAGACCAGGACAGGGTCTTTTTTGTGTTTCTTCCCCCACCACCCCCCTTCCCCCCCCCCGCCGGGCGACCTCTGCAGGCCTACAACACGGCCACTAATCTCTCCGTACCTCCATCATCTATCCTCATCAAACGGGAGAGACTCGCGTGCCCAGTGTCTGTCACGAGTGACTGCCAGCCCCCATTTGTTACAGGTCACAAATGTAAGCGCTTTGTTCAAAAGGACGACCCACCCACAGAGCGGCACCATGCATAATTTTATACCAGAGGGACGTGCCGTTTAAAAAAGGAATTAGGCTTACAGAGAGAGACACAGAGGAGAAATAATAAGAAGAAGAAGAAATAAAATAATAGCCTACGAAAACAAAAACAAAAAGATGCCTTTGTTTGTGTGGCTGTATGAAGCGAGGCTTTATCTGAACCCACCGCAGGCAATATGGCGCCCCAGCTTGTTTTGTATTTATTCACGCGCGCAAAATCGCCCAAATGAAGATTAAGCGTGAAGCATGTGTTCCGGCGACCGTGTCCAATATCACTCAAAGCCTGCCTGTAATTACATTGTAAATGCAAATTAGATATGAATATTTTAAAGTGGGATTACTAAAAGCGGAAGGAGAAAGGGGGGGTGGGGGGGGTGGTGGAGGAAGAGAGAGAGAGAGTCCCTCAACGCACAGGAAAAAGCAACGCAGAAGAAAAGCCCGTCGGAGTTGTCAGCCTATTATCATCCCTTTATGCACGCCTCATTGTTGACTATGAACGGAGAGAAAAAAAATAAAATGTCAAAAAAAATTAAATAATAAAAAACCCCGAATAAAACAAATCATTCCAGGCTGTCAAATTGTCACTTCAGAGGCCGAGGCAGTGAAAGACAAGAGAGAGAGAGAGAGAGAGAGAGAGAGAGAGAGAGAGAGAGAGAGAGAGAGAGAGAGAGAGAGAGAGAGAGGGGGAGGGGAGAGGAGAGGGAGGTGATTGTGGCTCCGTTTGGCTGTCAATCACTTTTTCCGCACCGCACTCTCATTCATTCATACATACATACGTGTTAGTTAGGATACGTTTTGTATGCGCAAAAACAGCTTTGGGACACTCTCAGACATTTTTCAGCCCCCCTGTCAGTTTTTAAAGCCCTCTGAATACACTTGTCAGAAATCCCCCCCCCCCCCCCCCCCCCCCCCCCCCCAGGGAGGAGGAGGAGGAGGAAGAGGAGGAGGACTCATTGTTCAGAGTTACAACGAGGGGGCCTAGCGAGTCACACATAACTGACACACGCACATTGGAGGACTTGAAGACTTGCTTAAATTAGTCTTTCACCCGCTGTCGTCGAGAGCGTAGTAGGTGTGTACAAAAAATAAGTTGTACACCCCAAATCGATTCTCACAAGAATCGTGATTCTAAACTTCTATGATTCTGAATGGAATCAAAATCACAACTTCAAAAATGGTAAATGGTAAATGGATCGCATTTATATTGTGCTTTTATCCAAAGTGCTTTCCAGTATTGCCTCACATTGACCCATTCATACACCGACAGCGGTGCCAACCATGCAAGGTAACAACCAACACGTCAGGAGCACGTCAGGGTTAGGTGGTGTCTTGCTCAGGGACACCTCAACACTCAACACATTATTGCTCAGTTGATCTAACTTTTTTCAAATATAGAAAGAGTCTAATCTTATGCACACTTTCCTAGTGCACTCTGCACAGAGGACTGCAGTCGATCCTTGAATCAGTGCCCCCACTGAATGGAGAATTTAATTGTGACCCACCATGAGGGTGGTCCAGTGCAGGCAGGCAGGCAGAGCGAGAGAGAGCATGAGAGGGCAAGAGAGGCCAAGAGAGAGTGAGAGAGGGCGAGAGAGAGAGAGAGAGACAGAGTGAGAGAGAGAGGCAGAGAGCGTGTGCGCGAGAGAGAGACAGTGACAATGCATCATCAGTGTACCACCTCCTGTGTGTCCGCCCAAGAATTGTCACTTGTTAAAAAAGGTGTGTGTGCGTTTTGTATTTCCGTGACAACCACGCCGCCACAACGGGAAGACAATAGCAATTACAGTTCAACTGCCCTTTCCGAATCCAGAGCAGCATAATGGCCGCCATTCATTCAACACCCCCCCCCCCGCACAGTTCACAGCTGAGCGGGCGCCGTTCACGTGGAGGGCGTAGGTTCTTCCTGTGTCACATTCTCATCGAAACATAAACTTGAATTGATCGAGCGAGCGCAGGCAGGGGAAACAAAAACGGTGCGTTTTCGCGCACAACATCGCCCGCAAGTGAACACATCCATCTAAGCAGCAGCAGCAGCAGCAGCAGCAGCAGCTCCCGTAAAGGTCAAAGGCAGGACACTCGCCCATCAACTCCGTGGACATGCAGGGAGATAACTCCTCTCACGGTTATGAACCCATCAACAAATGAGGTCGGGCCTCCGCTGAGGATGGCAAGGGTGGGGGCTCGGCTGAATACAGCTGTTGTCTTTTGAAGACACAATGCCCAGAGGGGGCATCGTGTGTATGTGTGGTGGTCATATGAACGCGATGTTGTTAGACACCGTGTCAAACAGGGAATAACACATGTTTTGGATTGGATGGATTGCATTTATATAGCGTTCTTATCCACACCGATTCACAGTTGCCTCACATTCACCCATTCATACACAGACGGCGGTGTCAACCATGCAAGGTAACAACCACAACACGTCAGGAGCAGTTAGGGTTAGGTGGCGTCTTGCTCAGGGACACCTCGACACTTAGGAGGGAGCCCGGGGATCGAACCAGCAACCTTCCTGTTGCCAGACAACCGATTTGACCTCCTGAGCTACTGCCGCAAGTCCTTCAATATGAATGCGTGGCCTTTAATCAGCCATGAATGCATGCATGCATGTATGCAGGGGGGCAGGCAACAGGCTGCAGCCTTCGAAGTTGGTCAGCCTCTAAAATAAAATATTGCCTCGATGTTCTTTTGTGAACGCTCTCGTCAGTGACACACAATTGCACACAATTGTGCACGCACGCCATCTGCGCTACGGCGGTAGCACAGAGACGAGAGGCTTCGTGTCTCTCCCTCTCCTCTTGCCAACGGGGGTCGAGTCCTGCTCACCGAATCAAAGGCCACTATTATCCTTACAATAAAACCCGATGAACAGAAACGAGAGGTCAGCCCACCCGTTCGCAATCAAGAAGAGATATGACCGCGAGAGGCTTTGTGTGACCAGTGGCATCTCGTGCCGGTAAATCTGAGACCTTTCTTCCGTCTGACATGAAAGTATGAACAGACTGGACAGTGAGACTGAGCGGCTCTCTATCTCTCTCCCCCCCCCCCCCCACGCCCTTGGAAGGACTATTTCCAGATTGTTGTGTTTCTGTCTTTTTATCTTTTACCCTTTTATCTTATTATATTTTTTTTAAGGAATGGCATTTACGCTATCAGGTGTTTCCCCATCCCTGTCAATACTACGTGGTAATTTCATGTATTGGCGACTGAAATGTGTTTAGAACTTATTATGGCATATAGGTCTAAATGCATTTTAACTGCTAGACCTTGCAGAAAAGACATGTTACTGCATAGTGAACCGTCAGAAATATGATTTTGGTTTTCGTTTACAATGTAATGCATTGAATGTACTGTAATAGTGCTTGCATTTGAAGGTGTCGACAAATTATTTTACACGGCTGTGCACTCACTCGTAGTGCGTAATGTTCATGAAACATACATTGGGCGCGAATGCACACGCATTTACTATGACTTGTACCATTGCAGTGGTCAGGGTCCGACACGGACGTGAGATATGATGGAAAAGGGCAGTTTTGGAAATAGGAAGTTGAACCGAAATGAGCGCTTTGTATCATCATTTGCCCCATGCACGGTGAATGCACCTTGCACCACCTCATCTGTGACACCACACACACACACACACACACACGGCGGAGGCGACAACACTTTGGCAGACCCCCTCTGGTCCCCCGCTGATTTTCTTAGTTATATTGAATATTAGAACTATATTGGACATCCATGGCCTTTAACCTTGTATGGAGGGTCGGGTGTGTGGGGGGGGGGGGGGGGGGTGGGGGGGGGGTGGCTGAGTCACACAAGACTCGTTGCGCTTTTAGTTGGCGACCCACCACCGCGTCCACATGACAGCTCTTAATTCAACAGTGCCACTCTGCGCACGGAGACGGGGTGACTGGTGACTGGTGACTGGTGACTGGTGACCGGTTGGCTTGGATTTCATCAGCGCGTCATGATGAATAAATGTCACATTAGACGCGACAAGTGAGCCCGCCGCCTGCCGTCTGACTTTAGGTTTGGGCAGCTGTGTGTGTGTGTGTGTGTGTGTGTGTGTTAAATGTTTAGTTTTGATGATCAGAGCCTATCATTGTTTTTTTTTTGTTCAATCATTTTGCCTTTTCTCTCCTGGATTCTGATTGCAGGTTATATTCACAAAATGCTTCCCTGGTTTCTTAAGATAGGTTATTTAAAAAGAAAGAAAGAAAGAAAGAAAAGAAGCCAAATGCATATGAATATAAACTCGTATTATTCAGAAGCAAGTGAGTTCATGAATGGATATGAGGAAAAGATTACAACAGCATAGGCTATAATAACCTGATATAATAATAATAATAATAATAATAATAATAATAATAATAATAATAATAATAATAACCTGTCATGGTCCCATTCCCCGCGCTGCACAGTGCGCACCAGAGCGGCCAGAGACGCGCACACTCCAGGAGACGCACACACACACACACACACACGCACACACACACACACACACACACACACACACACACACACACACACACACACACACACACACACACACATAAGAACAAGTGGACCGGAGGAGCAGCAGAGAAGTCAGGAGGAGGAGGACCACCGAGCATCTCACCACGGGCACCGTTTGCTTCATTTTGCGGGCTGACAGTTCCTCCTTTACTCCTTTAATTCACATGTCCGTCGGCGCGACCCCCCACCCCCCTGAGCGCCTATATATCTCTCTCTATATATATGGAAGGCTGTCTTGGGAGTCAATTGAGGACTTTTTTGGGGGGGGGTTGGGGTTTACTGGTTAAAATGCAATTAGTCCTCAAAGTCCTCTCCACGCCTCCTCCTCCTCCTCCTCCTCCTGCTCCTCCTGCTCCTGCTCCTGCTCCTGCTCCTGCTCCTCCTCGTCCTCTTCCTCGCCGGGCTGTTGCAGTTAAAAGAAGATGTAAAAGACACACAAGACGCGAGATCCGCGGTGCCGGCAAGAGGGAAGTCTCCGGAGTGACGCGCTGCGCAGTTAAAGTCACGGCCGTCAATACGGTAACGCGGCGGCGGCTCTGTGCGCCTCCAGTTGGATTCAATCTGCCGCGGAGGAGACCGACCCGCCACGGACACGCCCACTTGCCCCGCCCACCTCGACGACCATTGGTCAGCGGCCAGCGGGCTCGGGGCCCCTGAAACCCACGCCTCCTCTCTCTTGAGCGGCGGTAACGAGCGCGCGGGCGGGAAGTGGGCGTGTCCATTCATGTCAGTGAATGATGACTACTCTGAATGTACCCTCATCCTGTGTCGTTGTGTGTGTGTGTGTGTGTGTGTGTGTGTGTGCTGTGTGTGTGTGTGTGTGTGTGTGTGTGTGTGTGTGTGTGTGTGTGTGTGTGTGTGTGTGTGTGTGTGTGTGTGTGTGTGTGTGTGTGTGTTATGACAATAAAGTTGCCTTTGCCTTGAATGCAATTCATGCAACTCTTAATATTAGAAAACTTTTATTTGGCACTGTAAAAAAAACCAACCCAATTATAATACACTTTTGTGCAAGACAGATTTTAGTGCAAATCAAACAACAAAACAAAAAACATTTCACACCAGAGAATTTGTAAGAATAAATAGTAAAACTACCTGTGAACAATATTTCAAGTATTATAAAAACAGAGTAAAATAAAACTGAGAGAAATCGCCTGAGCACAAAGTTGTTCAATAATAATAATTAAAAACACATTGTATGATTAGCATGTCTTACATTTCTGCTTGGGTTCGATGTTCATCGGGGTTGCGTTGCTGGTTTTTGCCAGTCGCTTCACACACACAATAAAATTAACTAAAAGTATGTGACGAAACATTTAAGCTAGAGTCGGTGAGATGGAGGGGAGGATGATTGTCAGGCGAATGCGAGTTTGAAGAGGTGGGTCTTGAGGGCCTGTTTGAAGGAGGATTTAAGAGGTTATGAATTAATTTTGAAAGTTTCTGTGAAGGCAGTCATCCTCTTACCGAAATGCTTCATGCGTAATCCAAGCGACTGTATCTGGATCAACCTGGATCAGTCTGACATTTCCGGATCCAATCCCTTCATCAGGTCCCAAAGCAAACCACAACGGCGGAGCCCGTAAACCTTTTTACGTTCACTTCCTTCTTTAGTGAGGCACCATTGAGGGTTATTTTACATTTTAACCCTTTTTTTAATTTATAATAAATATTTTAAAAATTTTAAATATACATTTTTGGACTCGGATCAATTCAAACACAGAGGGACACAGCATTGTGGCATGTTGAAAAGACCAGCGCCTCAGCCAACACAGTAGGGGCACGGAAACAGTATTATGAGAACGTCGATACGTCACAACTTCACTACCGGATAGTTCCCACACTACGAATTTTGCCCAAAATACAGTAGTACGCCATCCGGGTGCTTTTAGTAGGCCTATCGAATTTTCTTGCATTCTACGTGGAAATATGATTTCGGACACACTACTACTACTACTATTCTCGCCGACTACCCACTATGCTTGTACGAATATTCGGATGAAACGTTTATTTGCTATTTTACAGGCCTATTCATGTTTTCTA
Organism: Coryphaenoides rupestris; assembly: GCA_002895965.2. Classification (NCBI taxonomy): domain Eukaryota; kingdom Metazoa; phylum Chordata; class Actinopteri; order Gadiformes; family Macrouridae; genus Coryphaenoides; species Coryphaenoides rupestris. The sequence goes on along the minus strand of PIJE02002966.1, from coordinate 39,780 downwards.
TGGGTGACGAGACTTACAGAAAGAGGCCATCATATTGAGAAAACCCATAGACAGCAAAAGGAGCAAACTGTATTAGGAGCGTTGAAATGTATTCGTGACCTTCAAACTCAGTACGCTCTAAGACGATAGAAGACATAAGGTTATTAATTCTGAATACAGCTGATGTGGTCCCAACTCATCTCCCAACTCTTTATGGCTGAAGGAGAAAGGTGATTCGCCTCCTGCAGTTACATTATGCCCAAACATCTGGATACATGTATACCATATGCGCTGAATTTTAAAAAGGACTGACAAGAGGACACATGAGAGGCGGACCGAGAAACCATCGAAGAAGAACCGTCGAAAGTCAAATGGATCAGAGTGGCACATAGTTGGGGTTGTTGAACGAAATTGTAAATCAGAGGCCAACTTCAACCACAACCTGCTCACAAACTGGCAATTTAAAGCGATTTGTGCTGTAAAATCCTACATGTAGTCCCTGAACGGATCCATTATTCTTACATACAGGACCTTGTAATCAGATAATTAGGCCTATATTTGTAATAATCCTAATAATTATAACAATAAATCTTCTAATAATCTTCTGCTTTATAGCCCTTTGTCATTTTACTGAGGGAAAAATGGTGGTTGCTGGGAGTTTTACCTTGGCAGAGTGTCCGAGAGGGCTGTCATTGCGGCATAAGTTATGTGCTTATAACTTGCTGATGCTGAACATTCACCTCATCCTCTGTGGACTTTCCGCTGCAGTATTAACCCATCGCCACAGGGGGGAGCACCTTTCTCACCTCATGGGTTATGGGTCCAGCAGACAGAGGGAGGGAGAGGGAGAGGGAGAGAGGGAGAGGGAGAGAGAGAGAGAGAGAGAGAGCAGTTCGGGAGTTAGAGGTGAGGTGGGGGAGTGATGATGCAAGCTACTACCTGCCAGTTACCTTATACGCACATTGGCAGACAATACGGAGTCTTTATTGAATAGGACTCGGCAGCGATGTGCTTTTAATATCACTGACAGGGGGAATTTATCAGCAGGTATAGAAGAATGAGATATGGCAGGCTGCAGACACCAAGGCGGCTCCGTTTAAAGGCGTCCAGACTGGCCGCCATTTATCATTTTTAATACCCAAAATGTAATTTCCACCCGCATATGATCTATTCATTGTACATAACTCTTGAAGGAGCACGTGAGAGAGGATTGTCCTAATGTTGTCAATTAGAGGGTTTATTCCGCTTGGCTACCAGAGGGAAGGGAGGCGGAGGGGCTGAGGGTGGGGCTTGGTGTGTGACCCAGTGCTTCCCACCGCTAATCTAATACATAATGCGTCTGATTTGTTTAATAGACGCGACTCTGCCGCAGTGACAGCCGAGCCAATAAACGCCGGGAGCCTCCAGAGGTGAGCGTGCATCATAATGATCCAGGCACACGTTGGGAGCGTTGTGAAGATACAGGGTTGGTGGGTATTCTTTTTTCTCGCCTAGCACATTGTTTTGAGTCGTCCGTGCCCCATCTGAGCCTTCTCAGTGGCCTTCTCATCATCACACACACTGAGATAAACCTCCGCCGCGATAAACCATGTTGCAAAAATACTAAAGAGGGAATAAAGTGAAGACACGGAGAGACAAAAAAAAGTGTGCTCCTGAAGGGGATTGTGCACCACAGGGCTCAGGGTCTTGTCTTCACCGTGCAATACTGCAGCAACAAGGCACTCTTCTCAGACTATTATTTATTGTTGATTTTTTGAAGATGGGTTTGCAGAGGTATTGTCACTTTTAAAACGTTCAACTTTTTCACAATAACAAAAACAATCGATATGACTAAACCTGAAAATTGTATACCAACAAGCACCCAAGGAAGTGTTTTATTTGTCGGTCTACAGTGTGCATGTATGTAGACCTATGCATGTGTGTATGTGTGTGTGTGTGTGTGTGTGTGTGTGCATGCATAAGTGTGTGTATGTGTGTGCATGCATGCGTCTATGCATTTGTATGTAGTGTGTGTGTGTGTGTGTGCATGTGTATGCATAAATGTGTGTGTGTAAATGCATGCATCTGTATGTGTGTGTGTGTGTGTGTGTGTGCATGTGTGTCTCTGTGTGTGTATGCATGTGTGTGTGTGTGTGTGTGTGTGCGTGTGCACTCTTATGGGGGGGCTCAGTAGTCAACCCCGAGCGCTCCTGATCCCTGCCTCTCACCGGCTATGCATGAGACTCAATCAGCGGTGGGCTGGCGGTTGCTCATTAAACACACACATGAACGCGTGGCCCTCTGTCCCTCCGTCCCTCACTGATTCTCTCATCAGAAGTCATTGAAGGAGCCACTAAGTGTGAAATCGCTGCCCATTAGGGTAACCATGAGCCACCACCGCCACCGCCGCCACCGCCACCACACTGACGGACTCCCAGTGGCCACCTAGCGGACCGTGGTGTCAATCTTCCTGTCTGCTGCTCTTCATGAAAGGAATTGAAACACATTGCATCGCTAAAGCCTCCACACACACGCACACACACATACATGCATACATACATACACACACGCACACATACACACAAACACACAGATGGCATGCCTGCAAAATGTATACTAATAACAATAACAATGCTAATAATATTAACAATAATAATAATAAATCATAATCATACCATAATAATCATCATCACAATCATAATTGGAATAATTGATGCCATTGATGTAGCACCTTTCAAGACAGCCAAAGCGCTTGAGTGTGTTTGTGTGAGTGTATGTGCACATGTGTGAGTTTGTGCGTTCAAGATTCAAGATTCAAGAAGTTTAACTGTCACATGCACATACAGGACGTGCAGTGAAATGAAAAAGTGGCGATGCCCAGCGGAATGTGCAAAAGAACAATACAATACGGACAACACCAACTGGAGGATCAGAATCTGAATATCCACAATATTTACAGTATATACAGCAAAAAGAGCATGTGTGTGTGTGTGTGTGTGTTTACGTGTGTGTACATGCGTGAGTATGTGTGTGTGTGTGTTTGTGTGTGTGTGTGTATGACACCTCATCCCACCAGCTAGCAACCACCTGGGTGATGCACAGCAGCAACCACACACTGACCATGGCAGCGGAGAGGTGATGATTAAGAGGTCACGTCGGTACGAAGAGCGGGAAAGGCTGGGAGTCTGGCCAGGACACCGGCGACAGCGACCCCTACTCCTGCCACGAGTGCCATGGGATCTTGGGTGACCACAGCGAGGAGTCAGGACCTGGCTTTAAGGTTTCAACCCAACGTGTGTGTCAGGTTAGGGGTCAGGGTTTATTCAAGTTCATTCACCAGATCCAGTCAGAAATCAACCACAAGATGGTAACCCAGGCAGAGATCAAAATTAAACCGCCAGGGAAATAGTCCTCAAAACATCTGGCAGACAAAAACGTGGTTCAAAACAGACAAATAAAACAAACAGAACCACCACGTACCGACCGCTTGACAGCTCTGGTAACACAGAGTGACGATTTCGCACTGAACACGGAGAACCACAGAGTTTAAATACAGTTAATCGGGTGATCATCGGGTGAGCTGAAAAACGCATGAGAGGTTGAAACAAATGAGAAAGTAATCAGGTGCTAATAGTCAACAGGTGAGCGGCGGAGCCAACAGTGCATTGATTCAATAACACACACAGACGGCGCACGGCCTTACGAAACAATACAAATCCACATGTGTAAGCACAACAGAAATACACACAACAGGATAAGACACCACTCAGGAGGAATTCCTGACAGCGTGACGCATGTGTGTATACGCCGTGACGGTCTCGGGAATCCAGACTAGGCCCCCCCCCCCTCGACTCGAGACCATAACGAGGACAGCGGCGAACCGGACCCCGTGCTGATTTTAAAGGACCCCTACTTTACCACCAGGTGTGCGCGTGATTAGCCGTCGCGAGGTGTTTAAAAACGACCACGTGAATACCCTCCAGTGACATCGCGAGTGGGAGTGTGCACCACCACCCGGATGTATGATGGATAGAGTTCATTATACGTCTGGGTGGTGATTAGCCATTAGGGCTTGTAATGGCTAATCACGCTCACACCTGGTGGTACAACAGGGGTCATTTAAAGAACGATGCTTACTATCTCGCGGATTTCCACAAAGAGGATGCATTTGTCAGCGGTGACATGGATTGTGTTACAGTAGATATACAGTATGCTTTCGCCTTCAACAACCACGACTGTGTTTTCTTCTTGTGACTCTTGTGTTTCATTCAATGATGTCTGACTTGTTGTTATTTGTGATAATAGGTCTATTTTTGGGCCCACATCATGCAGGTCTGGCATTCGTCTTCTACTGGCACCCACCCTTCCTCTTCACAGAAGCCCTCTCTCCCCCCTCCCTCACACACACACACACACACACACACACACACACACACACACACACACGTACGCACACACGCACGGTTAAACCTGAACTGCTGTGATGAATAATCGTTAGCGGACGCCCTTGTGAAGGTGTTGTAAATTGGAGAGCTTACATTGCAAATTACACGCCGGTCAAAAGTGCAAGTGAGGCCAAGGCTGGTGAAGTGAGACTGGGAGAGGGAGAGGGAGGACGCTGCACCAGTTATTAATGGGTGTCTGCTGCTGCTGCTGCTGCTGCTGCTGCTGCTGCTGGGCTCCAGGGGCCTAATGGGAGCTGTGGTGTAGGGGGACAGAGCTGTGACACTGACAGCGGTAGGCTTTGCTTGCCATCTAGAGGAAAACACTGAAGTGAAAAAAGAGGCTGTATGTGGCGAGTTTCATAAGATAAGATAAGATAAATATAAGTTATATAACTATAACTTTATTGATCCCGCAGAAAATTATTGTGCCAAGTTGCATAGCAAATAGAGTAAAACAATAGAGAAATAAAATACAAAGAAAAAATAAATAAAGCCTATAGTATTTCTTTTCCTTTTGAAGTTTGTATTTCTATTCTAAAATTGGCCGAGAGGAAATATGAAGATAACACGTACAAATTAAACAAGGAAAAAAGCATAGAGCTACTATTTTAACTGATGGGGGATGAAGGCCTATCCAGTGCCCAGTCATAGTGTATAGAAATGCAATGTATGTTATTTATATGTATTCAATACATATTCACTCATACATATTCACACAGTATTACTGTTCACACAGTCTTGGAGAGAATCACAAACTAACATCTTCAAAGATTTCCGCTTTAAATGATGTGTTGATTTAAATTTTAATCATGGAAAATAAAACCATGTTTCAGTAAAGACGGTTACGGTCAAATTATATTGCATGTGTTGCATTCAACCACTAGATGGCAGTGGAGGAATAATTTTCTATAGTAAATAGCTGCTCCTGTGTGTGTGCGTGTGTGTGTGCTTGTGTGAATGCATTTGTGCACGCGTGGACAAATGCATATATGTGTGTGTGTGTGTGTGTGTGTGTGTGCGCGTGTGTGTGTGTGTGTGTGTGTTTGCATGTGTGCAAGTGTGAATAGAATAGAATAAAATAGAATACAATAGAACTTTATTCATCCCGAAGGAAATTCTTGTGCCAGGTTACACAACACACGAGCATGTGTGTGTGTGTGTGTCTGTGTGTGTGTTTGAGGGTAATCTTTCAGGTCACATTTGACCCTCAGAAGAACCATGACCTCAGATCCCGCTTACCCGCGAGCGTGCCCACGAGCAACCCGCCACAGCGTCTCAACCGTCGACGCGTCTCTATCTCAGCGTTCAGAAGCTTATCTCTCTGGGAAATAACTGGTTTCACACACACACACACACACACACACACACACACACACACACACACACGTGACGGCAGCGGCGCTCCCCCAGCGCCAGCAGGCACCTGGGAAGTATCCTGATTTCTACATACCGAAGGGTGTGACAAATCTGGAGGGACAGCATTCTCTGTAAGTAGCGCCTTATAGCCCTATTGTTCAGGGTAAGCCCGGCGCACCAGAGTTAGTATCAGTCGAGTCGAGAGCGTTTCCGCTCAGGGCCTCGACTGTCGCCGCACTTAAGTTATGACCCGAGCACCTCTAAACCACAAGCAAAAACGTCCTGCTGGTGTTGAAACAGGCCAGCAAGTGCCTGCTTCAGTTTCATTAGGGCTTAGTAGTGTAATGCACACCAATATCATCTCCACGGCTTATGATGGAATTATTATGCAATGAGATATTGTATTGTTGTTCAGCGGTGTTCAGAAGTATTTCGTACACAGGTTCCAGGAACATCAGAACCAGTCTGTGCTCTCGCCTGGGTCAACTCAACAACATGGACCCATCATGGAAGGACAATAGCAAAGTGGCAAGGTAAACACACACACATGCACGCACGCACACACATGCACACACACACACACACACACAGGCACACGCACAGTGAACTACAGTGTTTGACGCAAACATGTTAATGCCATTTTGTTCCCATTTTGTTCTTACCCAGATGACATTCAAACTGTAGATCTGGGGTGCTTAGCGCTTCACAGATGTAAAGTGAGCATACACTTTAGATTCTTGCCGAGATAGGGAAAGTAGACAATGGGTTGCACTTCAAACAAAGAGCGCAATCATAGCCGGCTGAAATATATCCTCTCCAGTAATATAGGCGTCCAAGTCGCATGCCGCGGTTGTTGTGTTGCTATGCAACAAGTTGCAATGAACAAAATAAAAAAACAAAAGACAGCATTGGGATTGATTGCTGGAATTGTCTTACAGGCATTGTTCAACACGGCTGACATACACCTTAAAACAATCAAAAACATTGTCTTGCGCTATTGTGTGCACTATTGTGTGTTGTGCGCGTGTGTGTGTGTGTTTTTTTTTTTTATTCCTAGGAATGAAGAAAGGACAACACTGAGTTATGTCAGACACCAAGCAGCATGGAGAACAGGCTTTTCCGTGTCATTACATGTGACCTCGTGAACCCGCGTGGTTCTGTGAGGAGCCCCTGATCCTAACCCTGCACACCAGTGGATGATGACGCATGCTGTCCTGACGGTAGCATAGACTTCATCACAATGTAATTGAAGCTTGGACCTCGGTGGTCTCTGATTGGTTAAACACCCTGCTGTTTAACATAAACTCTCTTCAAAACATGGATGCACTAAAGATCGCTCCAAATGCACATCGAGAGACACACTTATATATATATATATATATATATATATATATTATAATAATATATTATATCCCCCTCATGACCCCGCGGAATGCCATTCACTGTATTTTACATGATTAACAAGGAATTAGAATTGAATGGATGGAGCATTATGTGCATCTATATGACGTTGAGGGTTGAATCTTTCGTCTTTTTCACGATCTATCTCTTTGAAATTGTGGGGCAACATGTTCTTCAAAGTACCATTTCCTGTACAGAACTGGCAATGATCAGTGAACCACAGAGGTCACCCATGGTCTGTTCCACCCCCCACACATTGTGTATGACAGGTTTACTTCCTGTTTTCAGTTCTTCAGCTTAGGGCAGCTGTGCATCCACTTGTGACTAAGCACCACCGCCGCTGCCTCACGTACCCACACTGCACCAGATCCGTGACTGGAAGACGAAGGCCTGTGAGTGCGATGGCCGTGGTGGTGTTCCAGCTGGTCCCCCCTACCCACCCCCCCCCCGACGCACACACACAGACACACACACACACACACACCACACACACACACACACACACACACACACACACACACACACACACACACACACTCCCCAGAGCTCAGAGTTCCCTGTGTTTAGAGAGGCAGGTGCATGCTGCTACACCAGGCCCAGGTTCCTCTCTCAGTTTCCCTCACGCTGTGTCACACACAAACACACACACACACACACACACACACAAACAGACACAAACACACACACACACACACACACAAACACATGTACCCGTCTTTTGCCATGTCTCTCTCTCTCTCTCTCCTTCTCTCTCTCTTTCTCTCTCTCTCGCTGTCCTTCTCTCTCTCCCTCACACCCACAACCACACCCACACCCACACACCCACACACCCACACCCACACCCACGCACACACACGCAAACACACACGGAAGTCATCCTTTGCCTTGGATTGACCCAATGATTGAATATGATTAGATCAAGTATTTAGGTTCCTGGGGTAAAACCCTCCACTTTCTTGGTAAGACGTTTCGACCCGGAACCTGAACCTGAGCCAGTTGGTGGGTCGGCAGTGATGGGCATCCAGCTCTGCTCCGGCCGGCTGCTCCAGAGCCCACAAGAGGCTCTCGTGGAGCGGAGTCTCTTATAACAGGACCATGTACACATCAGTGAGGACAGCCTCCTTTACGTGATTTAAATTCACAATATCCAAAAACCTGATGAGATCCTCACCGAATAAGGTTTCTTTATTTCAAGGTGAAATAAAAAAAAGAAACAATCCTCTCCCCTGGAATGATTGCACTAATGTGTTTTTCTACATATTTGTCCTCCAGGTATTTTAATTCCCTCATTCCCAAAATTGAACGGAAACTATTTTAACTATTTTCAACATTTTTCAAATTTCTCCTCCCCCTTGGACCTATGTCCCTCAGGTCCAATCCCAACCATGGATTTTACATTTTCTCTCTTCAGTACAACACAAGCAAGCATAGGCTGTGTTGTGTTGTTGTTGTTGTTGTTGTTATTGTTGTTGTTGTTGTTGTTGTGGAGACGACGACAGCAAATCTATATCTTTCTGATCAGATTGGGTCTGTAAACTATTTGGGGGGTCGGCGTGTGCCTGCATGTTCTTGTCCTTACATTTGAAGGTTGGAGATGGTCTCTCCCCCTCTATCTCTCTCTCTCTCTCTCTCTCTGTCCGTCTGTCTCTCTCCCTGAGGCTTGACATAGCTCCTCCTCCATTCATTTAGACACACTTCAACAAAACAGTAGCGCATGAATATAAACCAAACAATGGATATAATACATACAAGCATAAATGCAGGCGGGCCAATTATACGAGAAACAACAACAACAATAAAACATGAATATAATATGAACAATAACAAAGACCCAAAACCCACAAAGTTCATGCTGTTCAAACTAGTGGTGGTTTTTGTTCGTTTAAACATATTTTATAACCTTTCCGCCGACTTTAATCTTATACTACGAGCAAGTGACTTCACTTCAAAAAAATATATAAATATATATTGCCTAACGCTTCTTTCCGACGCTTCTTTCTTTCCTTTGAATGCGGCCTGTGCTGCCTGCATGTGTGTCTGCCTGCATGTGTGTCTGTCTGCATGTGTGTGTCTGTCTGCATGAGTGTCTGTCTGCATGTGTGTCTGTCTGCATGTGTGTCTGCCTGCATGTGTGTCTGTCTGCATGTGTGTCTGCCTGCATGTGTGTCTGCCTGCATGTGTGTCTGTCTGCATGTGTGTCTGCCTGCATGTGTGTCTGCCTGCATGTGTGTGTGTCTGTCTGCATGAGTGTCTGTCTGCATGTGTGTCTGCCTGCATGTGTGTCTGTCTGATGTCAGGCAGCAGTGAGACACGGCTGCACGTGCTGGCCAACGCAAAAGGAAGGAAGGTGGAACTTCCCCCACAGCCGTCCCCACACTAACACAGCCACCCCCACCCCTCTTTGAGCACCTCACCGCAAACCAACAAATTACCCAGAAGACTTTGCAGCGACACCAAGTCGGTACTCCCCCACCGAGGCGGGCGCGCAGGGCACTGTGAGAAAAATAACAACAACAAAAAAACTCCAAAAGCGTCACACACAAAGTAACTGAGACGGTCCATATATGCTGGTGGATGTGCAGCGCGGGTTACGTGTGTTACGTGGGCTGCGTGTTTGTGTGTTCACGCACGAGGCACTGACATGTCTCTGCTAGTGCTAGCACACGGTACACTAATCGGTAGTGTAGCTATACCCCCGCGCCCTCTCTTCCCCCAGAGTGTTCCATCCAGAGCTCCTGGCGCGGTTGTCTGCCAGCTACCCAGAGCTCCCCAGCAGCCTACCAACCTACCAACCAGCCAACCAGTTCCCAGGCTAGGATGAGTGCGGCCTGAACAGGGACTCACAGCTCACCTCTTCATACAAACGAACACGGCTTATAGCGAAAGCTGGAAACCACGCACGTGTAACTTTGAGTCACAATATGTGCACGCAGGTGTGTGATAGGATAAGGGGGTTTCTTTGGGAGCTTTTCCATTTTAATTTGTGCATACTGCACGTGCTTCTGTGTGTGTGTGTGTGTGTGTGTGTGTGTGTGTGTGTGTGTGTACACATGCATGTATATGTGTATATGTACATGCATGTGTATGTGTGTGTACATGCATGTGTACTGTACATGCATTTGTGTGTGAGTGTATGTGCATGTGTGTGTGTGAGTGTGAGTGTGAGTGTATGTGTGTGTGTGTGTGTGTGTGTGTGTGTGCATGTGTGTGTGTGTGTGTGTGTGTGTGTGTGTGTGTGTGTGTGTGTGTGTGTGTGGTGCGTGTTTGGACATGCATTTGTATGTGTGTGTGTGTGGACATGTGTGTATAGGTTTGTGTGTGTGTGTGTGTGTGTGCATGTGTATGTGTGTGTGTACATGCATGCGTATGTGTATGTGCACGCATGTGAATGCGTGTGTGTGTGTGTGTGTGTGTGTGTGTGTGTGTGTGTGTGTGGTGTGTGTGTTTATGGTGTATAAAAGCTAGTCCAAACATCCACCACCACCAGGCAGGAAAGACAGGAATAGGACTCGTCACACGCTGATTGCTCAACAGTTTGCAAGAAGAAGTGATCCAAACCATCTCCAGTGTCTCCTTCTCACTGTCACTCAAACCCTTGAGAGCTGCCTGTTGTCATGGAAAAATTACCATATAGATATAGTTAAAGGTTCTACATGCCTGTGTGTTTCTTTGTACTGCACACCATACTCTTATATATACATGTCCTGCCTAGTTTCTGTCTTTCATGAACTCTAAGTGAACTAAGGCTCCAGTACAATGGCACCATGGTCCAGTCAAGGTTGTATCCCTTGTCAACGAGAAACACCTTATCTGTGGGAGTTAAGGCCCTCTCAGCGAGGGAGGATACATCTCCTCCTCTCACCTTGAGGCACTCATCCTGTATTAACTCTGTGCACCCATGTTTTGCACGGCAACGGGGCTTCTCGCGTGATTCATATGGTCTAACACCTGCGCGGTCCACAGACTCCTACTAGGCAACACCCTGCACTTTTTTTTGCCATAAATGTGAGCACCGGACTCCGTTCGATGCGATCACGCGACCTCCAACCAAGTCCTGGTGGCCTGTTGTACGGTGGGAGCCTTCAGCGCTGAATATTACTTTGTACTTTGCTACTTTGATATGTTAGAATAAATCATGTGTTATGATTTTACATGAGTTGTTTGGTCATTGATCGTCCAGATTTTCCACGACACTGTTCAGGGCTGTTACTCCACGACAAAAGTGACAAATATATTCAATATAAGAAAAGAAAAAATGCCGACCAGTATGAATCTGAATCAAGACGAGTTGGCCTATTTCAGCGGTGGTATGTTATGTTTCACATGTTTTGGCTATTTAGCCCCACCCATGCCACACTATTTAGTGAACACAGAACATACTTACTGGTGTAAAGGGAAATGTGTGTGGGCTGTGTTGCGCGCGTGCCTGCATGTGTGTATGTGTGTGTGTGTGTGTGCCTGTGTGTGTGTGCCTGTGTGTGTGTATGTGTGTGTGTGTGTGTGTGGTGTTTTGTGTGTGTGTGTGTGTGTGTGTGTGTGAGGGTGTCTGTCCATGCTCGTTGACACCTCAATTTCCGATTAAAGAAAAGTTATAATTGTCCCCCAAAATAACCTTTCGAAATTACTGATATTCTTCTAACTGATATTAGAAGAATTGGTGTGACCTTTTCTGTTGATTTGCAGAGAAAATCAAAAATAGTAATGATAATGATAATAATAATGACAACAACCAACTAATATCCCTTCTTTGCAAAGCACCTTTCCTGAGTCACGAGGTGTAAAAGTCAAAATGTAATTAAAATACAGATTAAACAAAGTTAAAAAAAGTTAAAGTAAAAGTTAAAGTAACATCATGCAGATACACACAGCTACACACACAACACCGACGGCGAGTGGAACCAAAGTAAAGAGAGACAATTATAGATCATAGACAAGCAGCAAAGCACAGAAGAAGCAACAACATATATGTACAAATAAATAAATAAATAAATAAGTAAGCAAATACATAAATAAATAAATACAACAGGTGCACCAAGCTGCTGCCCTGGTGGGATGGAATGAATGAGAATAGCATCTGGTGGTCCTAGCTCCCCGCACATGGAGCCTCCTCTCCATGTATTCCCACGTGGATGGTCCAAGAGCATCACTCACCTTGCGTCATTCCCGGGATCATACTGGCTGGAATGATGTCATGGCGCTTCACCCAGACCTGATTACCCCATCATGATTTTAATGTAACCTATTGTTGACTAAGTACCTGATATGATGAAGTAGATATTATGATACTACTACTACAACTACTACTAATAATAATAATAATCTAATAATAATCTTTCCTTCATGCCTTATTTCTATGCCCAGGCCATATGTATATATATATATATATATATACACACGTATATGTATATATATATATATATACAGACAGATAATAAATCATCAGTAACTCTCAGCAGACTCTTCCAGTGGATAAAAGTGGTTATTCGCTGGAAGAAGGCAGGTTTCTTGTCACAGTGTTATGAGAGGTGATGACTCAAACAGAGATACAATCTAGAGATGAACACACAAACAATAAACCGACAAGCAGGTAAGGGAGGGATTCACGTTTTCAAGATGAAAAGATAGAATGGCTGCTTCTAGCTGTTGTATGTGTGTGTGTGTGTGTGTGCGTGTGTACCTGTGGGTGCATTGAAGTGTGTATGTGTCTGTGTGTGTGTGTGTGTGTGTGTGTGTGTGTGTGTGTGTGTGTGTGTGTGTGTGTGTGTGTGTGTGTGTGTGTGTGTGTGTGTGTGTGCACACACGTGCACGGATATGTGCGTATGTGCGTGTGTGTGGGTGTGTGTGTGGTGTGTGTTTATGCTTGTGTGTGCGTGGTGTGTGTTTATGCTTGTGTGTGCGTGGTGTGTGTTTATGCTTGTGTGTGTGCTTGTGTTGGAGAGTCTGAGAGAGGAAGAGATTAAAGAACCAAGAGGGTGTACAAAAGATTGATGTGACATTTACAGGCTTCAACAGGCACCCACCTGTTCACAAACACTCAAGTCAAACCGGGAACACACATGCGGAGATGTGCAGACAAGCCAAGTACACGAAATATAATCACTTAAATGAACACCAGTGACTAAGTCGATCACACTCTCTCAACAAAGTATGGCAATACAGCTTTTAAAAAGTTTCGTTTAATTCAACTTTTAATTCAATGTAATGACCCATGAAGGTCTTGGAGAGTGGAAAATAACAACCTCGTTAAAGATGGTAAACTGATACTTCATAGGCCAGGCGGTCTGAATACAAAAAACAAAAATGAATAAATGAATACAACCCACTTAAATCCATCCACTCAAGGGTATCAAAGGGATAGTATCTCTACTGTTTATTCCATTGCGACGCAACCTCTGGCACAAGAATTTCCTTCGGGATCAATAAAGCTTTATCTTATCTTATCTCTTATCAAATAAAGTTACACTGCTCACTAAACCAAACTGAACCCAAACAACAGACCCTGGCATCACTCCTCCGCTATTGTGGGTACAGTATATGTGTCTACATAAATACACCTACATGAATCAGTAACAGGACGCAAACAGTCCCAAATCAAAAGTACCGCTCGCAAAAAGTATTCCTAAACTCAATTGTTAGCAAAGCACAGGTAGCACAAACGAATTGCTACGGACAATGCTTAATTCTACAAACAAAGGCTGTCAAGGTACAGATGAGGAATGTGATGGGTTGGGCCCCCATTACGTTCATCACTTTAGCGCAGAGGTGGGCAAACTACGGCCCGCGGGCCACATACGGCCCGTTGCGTTGTTTAATCCGGCCCGTCGGGCATTTACATTAACAACAGTCCTATAATACATTTAAATTTGTAGTATTCATTTGGCTGTTTTCTTCCTGCAATTGATTCCTTAATTGGTTCCACTAGATCAGAGGACACTAATATGCTGACCGCGGTCCGGGTCCGGACCCAGACTCCGTCATATCCGGACCCGGACCTGTAACCAATAAATTATTGAGTATTATACAATTTAGTTGTCACGTTTCTGTTTTAACTGGCGCATCTGTTCTAACCTTTACGGCACTGGTTTAGGGAAATTACTTTCCTGATATTAGAATAATTGGTGTGACCTTTTCTGTTGATTTGCAGGGAAAATCCAAAATAGTAATAATGATAATAATAATGACATATAATATTAACAACCAACTAATATCCCTTCTTTGCAAAGCACCTTTCCTGAGTCACAAGGTGTAAAAGTCAAAATGTAATTAAAATACAGATTAAACAAAGTTAAAAAAAGTTAAAGTAACATCATGCAGATACACACAGCTACACACACAACACCGACGGCGAGTGGAACCAAAGTAAAGAGAGACAATTATAGATCATAGACAATCAGCAAAGCACAGAAGAAGCAACAATATATATGTACAAATAAATAAATAAATAAATAAGTAAGCAAATACATAAATAAATTAATAAATACAACAGGTGCACCAAGCTGCTGCCCTGGTGGGATGGAATGAATGAGAATATCACTAGATCAGAGGACACTAAGATGCGGACCGCGGTCCGGGTCCAGACCCAGGCGCCGTCATATCCGGACCCGGACCTGTAACCAATAAATTATTGAGTATAATACAATTTAGTTTCTATTTTAACCAGCGCATCTGTTCTAACCTTTACGGCACTGGCTTAGCGGGCCAATCAGGTTACATCACGTGACGCTACTCAGCCAATCGTTGCAGTCAGTGAGCGACTAGAAACAAACATACACGCGGAGAAACAAGATGAGAGAAGTGGTTGGAGTATAGTGCGCTTTAAAAAGAGAAAGGTAATCAGAGAGAACAGAGCCTTTAAAAAGAGAAAGGTAATGAGAGAGAACAGAGCCTTTAAAAAGAGAAAGGTAATCAGAGAGAACAGAGCCTTTAAAAAGAGAAAGATAATCAGAGAGAACAGAGCCTTTAAAAAGAGAAAGATAATCAGAGAGAACAGAGCCTTTAATAAGAGAAAGGTAATCAGAGAGAACAGAGCCTTTAATAAGAGAAAGATAATCAGAGAGAACAGAGCCTTTAATAAGAGAAAGATAATCAGAGAGAACAGAGCCTTTAATAAGAGAAAGATAATCAGAGAGAACAGAGCCTTTAATAAGAGAAAGATAGAGAGAGAACAGAGCCTTTAATAAGAGAAAGATAGACAGAGAACAGAGCCTTTAATAAGAGAAAGATAGACAGAGAGAACAGAGCCTTTAATAAGAGAAAGATAGATCAGAGAGAACAGAGCCTTTAATAAGAGAAAGATAGAGAGAACAGAGCCTTTAATAAGAGAAAGATAGACAGAGAGAACAGAGACTTTAATGAAGATTGGACAGACGTGTTCATGTTTACCACGGACAGTTCAAAACCTGTATGTCTCATCTGTCCCGAGACTGTGGTTATTATTAAAAGCAGCAATGTGAAGCACGACTACGAGACAACACAGTGTTTTCACCAAACATACCAAACATACCAAACATACCCAACCAAATCCGAATCTGAGAGCCCAGTATGATCAATGATTTCCATTAATGAATGTTCCCTTAGAGTTGCTTGGATTTTGGGTCAACATAAAAAAAAAACCATTGACCGACAGAGGGGTTGTTAAGGAGAGCATGAGTGCAGTCGCTGAAACCTTATTTGAGGGGAAACATAAAGAAGAGTTTTGTGCTAAAATCAAGGAAATACCAAGATCAGCATCATCAGCCACAGAGAAAAGGGAAATATGAAGCCAGGATGTGCTCAGCTGGATGGAGACATTCATAAGGCACCATGCATAGGTTTAGCTGTAGATGAAGAAAGAAAATAACATTTGTTTATTATCAGAGCACATATTTATAATCCCTCTGGTTCAATAAATATTGTTATATTATTGAATTGTACTTCATTTATTTGATTTAACTACATAGTGACAGCCTATAGATGTTGATACGATTACTAGGCTCCTTCAATATACAGTATATGACATCATAACACAAGTTAGACATTATGATCATCATCTACTAATGGCCCGGCCCGTCTGTCAGTTTTAAAAACCAAATGTGGCCCTTGAGACAAAAAGTTTGCCCACCCCTGGTTTAGCGCTATTGACAGTATGAAACTCCAAGCGCTTGTGGATGATGAGGTTGGGGACCATTAAGTATTACTCACCTCTGCTTTTGTGTTGCTTAATTGGGGAGTAATGGTTGTTTGTTTGACAATATGGGCTAATTTATATATTTTTATATTTATACACATATATTTATATATTAGGGCAATTAACTCCTAAGTGCCTTAGCAGAGCAGAGCATGGAGCTGCCTCAGCAGATGTGGGTCTCACCGGCACAGGGTGGGCAGAATGTAGCGCACCTGCTGGTGACAAGAACTCCATTAAAAAGAAAGGAAACTTGCATGAAGCCCGGGAACAGAGAGTCAAACTCTGCATTCAGCTTCATCATTTCTGTCAAAATCCACAGGAAGGAACGCTGTGCATTTTGGGCCAGCGTGCTAAAGCTTACACTTCACATCAGACATACAGTAAGAGGACACTCAGTTCAACCGAGACAGCGTCCACACAGAGCCTACAGTCTGGCAATAGCATGAGGAGGAGATCTGGAGCGGAGCCACTGTTGCTGGGTTTATCTGTCGCCGTGCCGTTGTCGTTGTGGTGTTACCTGAGAATCTCGGTGAGTAACCGGGATAGGTGACTCACCGCCCGCACTCGTTTAACTTGTTTGTTCTTCTCAATGACATATTGGATCTCCACTTATTTTTATTTTTGGAAAGCTAAGGCATTCGCCTACCTCACCGAGCTCAATGCTTTGTTCGGGGAGTAGGACACGATGGTACGTATGTTATAATCGCTATAGCGTAGTCCTACGACAATCGCTCACTCAAGTCTGCTATACTGTACAGCCAAAGTACAGAGTAGCCAAAGCGTTGTCTTAAATAAACATCTTTCTGTCTCTTGCAGGCAGCCGGACAAGTTATTGACATCATAATGGCGACGTCATTCAGCACAACAGGCCGTCTAAATGGATTTAAACTACATATGAATGTTCGGGATAGTGGAGAACAGGTTGTTTTTGTTTCAAGATTACAAGAATGATTATAATGTGTTATCAATGTGTACCAACAACAACAACCGAAAAGTAATAAAAACGTCTGGATTAAAAAAAAAACAGTAGAATTTTATTTGAATGATTTTGACAGTGGCATGGTTTTACGCCGTGGTTTTCGTCGTACAACCAAAACAATGCATCATTTTGCACAGAAAGAAACAAAACCAGACACATTTGTAGGACAGTTAGATTGTGTGCAAGAGTTTCTTCATATCCCACTACATAAATAACGACACCCGTAAGGGAATAATGACCACAAGCATCAGCCTGGACATTGCATTATTCACAGCCAAGTATCTTCATGATTTTTGGGTTGTTGGCAGGACTTCAAATAAAAAAAAATTAATCCAATTTCTACATCATTCAGACAGACGAGCCCAAAGAGATTGCAAACAGCAAAAAACATGACATTATTCATAATTAAATCTTTTTGGAAAAAAAGCTAAAACTTCCCTTTGCAAATACCTGAGAACCCTCCCATTAGAAGACCATTCATCATGAGATACGATCAAACATTCAGAATACACAATGTATGTGTGTATACTAGTGTATATATATATATATATATATATATATATATATATATATACATATATAAAAACACTAGTAATATATATATATATATAAAACCAGAATCAGATTTATTATAACTTTGCCTCCTGGTATTTTGTCAATTTAAAATGCCCCAAAATCCAAAAATGTCACAAAATTATTTTCTTTTTTTTCTGAGGAAAAATAGACATTCAACACAAATAGATTTTAAAATGTATATACAATATATAAAAATGGTCCACCAATTTATAATAACAGTAATGATTTTTCCGTTTCAAGTAAGCTCCTCGTCATTCTTTTCTTCTTTGTTCATTTAGCTTCATAAAGTAAATAGTTGTTACCGTGTATAACAAATGGCTATTACTTGTATATAACTAGCCTCCAACTGGAAATTATGCATGTTCCAGAAATTTGGACCCCACAAAATATCCAAATAATACATGTCAAATGATTTTCACTTAATCAGTAATATATGAGTTTCAGACAAATATATGAGTTTGTTGTAACAACTGAGCCTTTGTCAGTAATTCATACCATTGTCAATCGCACCCTCAATACTCCAAATATGAAATATGTTAACATGTTAAATTGTTCAATCACAGTATGATATCGCTTTTTCAATCATAATGCCTTAAAGGACAGTAAATACTCCCAGCCTGGGTGCAGGGTGGGGTGGGGTGGGGTGTGATCATGTAAGCCAATGCCAATAATACAGTATATAAGCCAATGCCATACACATTACTAACAGGAGCTAGTGGTGCGTCGACTGGGCACACATCTCATGAGGGGCAAGACAGACAACATGTTAACAAACCAAACAAACAAAAAAAGATATCGTAAAACTTGAAACAGCTGCCTTGTTCGAGTAGTATCGGCACCAGACACATCGCCGACCGTTTTTTTTTTTTTTTTTTCTTTCAAACTTGCCAGAAATCAAAGATCAGAGTGTTCGCTCACGAGGTCTGAGGGTCAAAAGCTCTCACAGGACACAACCCGTGAACCGGATGCCAATGCTAATGCTAATTATACAGTGCAAAGCTCCTGTCTCCCGTCGCTCTCGTTCACCGGGACTAACGGCGGAGCTGGCAGGCCCGCACACCACACCCCAAGGGACCGGAGCCAGCTTACCCCCAGTTTGTCTGGACTTGCGGCGACCTAAAAAGAGATAAGAGCGCCTCCCGATGGTGGCTTTGCGTTACTCCACCCTGCCAGTCGGCCAGCCTGCTGCCAGTGCTTGGACATAAAGTGCAACAACGGAATACAAGAATAGTCTGCGTCCTCGTTGGATGTCGTGGACGGGAGGGGAGGGGGGGGGGGGGGGGGTGTGGTATCGGTATCCATTTTCGGTTTTGTTTGTCCTTCAAGTCCTTGTCCGTTACAGCATGACCGCTAAACGATAGAAAAGCTACATAAACGCCCCCAATGTCCCCCAATGTCATGAGCCAACCTTGTGAGGGGAATGGTTGAGAATAATTAGTTGAATTTTGGTTTCATCTCCTGCAGAAGCGAAAGGCAACTAGAGATTGTACAGTATACCATTCCGCTGTGTGTGTGTGTGTGTGTGTGTATAACTCCCTTCTCAGACTACGTTCATACTGTACCATGGCGACATGGCAGCATTGTAACCCGGCTGGTTTTGAGGAGAAATACATACAAGCGTGTGTGTGTCCATGCAAGTGTGTGCGTGTTCATGTGTGCCGTTTGTGCATGTGTCTGTGTGTGTGTGTGTGTGTGTGTGTGTGTGTGTGTGTGTGTGTGTGTTTGAGTTCAAAAACTGGGAGTGTGTGTGGGCTGTCCTGTCGAGCATGTTAAAACTGAACTCCAAGATGGAGAGAGTTGCGCAACGTGCCTCTGCTAAGCCACGGGCCAAATGGAGCGAAATTCAGCAGCTTGGGAGTGGGGCAGAGAGATTAATTTGCATCAGAGGGACATCAAGCTACCGCTATTGATTCAACTGCCTCAAATTTGGCATGTTTGTTTGTTTATAGGGATATTTATTTCATGAATGTTCAGTATAGGAGCATTCATGAGATAATATATATATATATATATATATATATGTTGACGTGTCCATCTTAAGGACAACGACACCTTAACTGATGCAAGCCCTTCAGGAAAATGGCGAAGAGTCAAGTGCAGTAAACAAAAAAAACAGATGTATTCTAATAAGATGCATGTATATGTGGATCACTTCTTCTACAATTACTTGTATAGCTGCTCAGTTAACAGTTTACCTTTCCTTTCTTTTTTTTAGAAACATCTTATTTTTGATGTCACCAAATAAAGAAAAGAAGTATTTTGCCCATACCTTCATATATGATAAGTAGCTTAAAAATAAGAGTAGAGTGATTGTTCTTCACTTCACCTTTGGTGCTCCCGGCTGCTCCTGGAGGTGAGCAGAGCCTTCTCCTTCTCCTTCTCCCTGCTCCTTGTGATCCCGGCCGCCTGCTACTGGAAGGTGTGCTCGCCGCGCACAATGTGGGAGGAGAACTCGTATCGGTCCTTGCTGCGGTGGCCGCAGATGTTGCACTCCAGCGGCTCCCGGTAGCCGTGGCAACCCATGTGGATGGTGTACATCACGTGGTCCAGGAAGAGCACGCGGCAGTGCTGACAGCGGTACGCCCTCACCTGCTCGCCGTCGGCCGACACCACCTTGAAGCCCTCCGACGCCAGCTCCATGCTGGCTCGGATGGCCTCCGCCAGCTGC
>PIJE02002965.1:36249-50760 GCA_002895965.2 Coryphaenoides rupestris | reverse complement strand
GATTACACACCACCACCACCACCACCCACCACCACACCCACCACCACCACCGTTGTCTCTGCTATCAGCTTCTCTGTCTCGTTAAGGAGCAGAGAATCCTGAGCGGCAACACGAGATCCGTCCGCGCCGCCGCGCCGACGTTTCCTTCCACGCTTTCGTTAGGAAAACTGCTCTATTGTCATGGTAACGGCAAGCAAGCGAGTTACTCCGTCTAAATCGGTATTTCGTTTGTTTGTTGTGTATTTCTTTTTCACTTTTTTTCGACATTTATTTACTTCTTAGCACTTTTCATCATCGTGTGCAATATTCTCAGTATCATGTGCAATAGCACTTCTCAATACCATTGCCGACTTTTCTATTCTAGTTAACGTATTCTTTTACGAAATGTATATACATTTATCGTTATTGTATTAGGCTATATACATTTATCTCGATTTACATTTATTATTCTATTGCTTTTATTCCTTTACTCTTTTATTGATGTTATTTTTGAGCAACCTCTGGCTCAAGAAGAATTTCCTTCAGGATTAATGAAGCTGAATCTTATCTTATCTTAAAACCTTACGAGTTAGTTTCTGACCGCAGGTACTGGCCGATATTGGGGGGCGGTACTATAGGAGTATAGGAGGGCTGTCCGTCAACCTGCCTACCGAGATCTGGCGCCGGCCTCCAAGCCCCGCCCCCTTTCCTTCATACCCCCCACTAGTCTACCCTATCGCTGAGGAGGAGGAGGGGGGCGGATACACCGGATTCGGAGAGTGACTTTTCCGAAGTGCATGGACCACCGCCGCCACCACCAGCCCGCCAAATGAATGAAAAGAACCCAACGAGAAGCCGGTCTCCGACGCATTCCGACGCATTCCGGAAGAGTCACACAGAGGCCTTCAGGGAAGTCGCTCAGATCTGTGCTGCTGCTGGAAGTCACCCACAGCTGAGGCTACACCTCTGCTACTGGGCCCACCCCAGTACTGGGCCCACCCCCCCCCAGGTCCTGGCAGCTAAACAGAGCGCCGGCAGCAGAAGGAACCCGCCAGGTCTGTGTTGTTGTGTCCTTAGAAGTCTAAGGAGGAGCAGCCGGGTTCAGGACCTGCGATGTCTGTACAAGCGTCACGGTCGTTAAAACTGAGAAGAAACAAGAGGATCAAAAAACAACAACAACAACAACAACGACGTTCGGCCGATCCATCCGACGGCCTTCGTCTTCGCTGATGCATCAAAATGAAAAAAGAAAAAATCAATTTGTAATTTAAAAGAAAGCGCTGGTCGCCTGTTTTGTGATTCTCAGAGGCCGTCGCCGGCTCGCCGCGCTGCCCTGAAGTTGGCCCGGAGCCTCGGCCGGAGCGCTCCTTCAAAATAGATTTTCATGTTTTATTTTCTCTCTGGTTAAATCCTCTGGTTTCTCGGAGTTGAATAAAAATGAAGAAATTAAGTTGTGGCGTCGAGCAGCCGCCTTCAGACCTTCCTAAATGAATTATAGGAATCAAAACATGAACAATTTACAACATGAATCCTCAATGCGGACGATAATTCTTCCGAGTTTACAACTGCAAACTAGGTGGTGCCTTCATCTAGGTGGCGCCTGTGGTTAATGCACAATAAAAGTTAAGTTATGTTCTCCGTAAAATAAAGAACATAAAGTCATCTTAAAGGGGCCCTAATATACCACCAGGTGTGAGCGTGATTAACCAGTACAACCAGTACAAGCCGTTTCAAAGTGTCCACCGAGATGTATGCTGCTGACCAGATCAGTTTACCAGTTGGTGCAGTCAGTCCACTGGGTAGTAGGCTGGAAGTCTAGTGGATCTAGTCAGCACACATCGAGGTGGACACGCCCACCTGTGATGTCACTCCGTCACAATGACATCACGGAGTACACACGGTGGTACAACAGGGCTCCTTTAACTCCTCGGGCTGTCGGCTTAGCAACGGGCCAGCATCAGACAGGGAGGACGAGGACGAGGAGGACGAGGAGGAGGAAGAGGAGGAGGAGGAGGACGGTTACCTTCTAGATTGACACCCGGTCGACAGAGGTCAACGCGAAACACTTGAGCTCTCTGAGCGAGGTGAGCAGATACTGTACTTCCTCCTCGCCCGCCCTCACCACAGCGGAGCAGATCGCCGGACGCTGCTCATTGCGGCGAAGAAAGACAAGACGTTTAGAACAGAAAGGACGGATATGAGGAGGAGGAGGATCAGAGGGAAACGAACGCACAGGGAGGAGGGGAGCGAGAGAGAGCGGAGAACAGGAGGTGGTGGAGTTGTGATGAAGAGAGTGATGAAGAGAGCTCTGTCGACCGAATTGCGAACGTAAGCCGTCTGTTGTGGGAGAAATACAAAGGGAGAGCTGGAGAGCCGCCTAACTGTGGAGTGATGGGCTGAAACTCAGAGGAGGGAGGGATGAATAATGCACTTATGACTGTGTGTGTGTGTGTGTGTGTGTGTGTGTGTGTGTGTGTGTGTGTGTGTGTGTGTGTGTGTGTGTGTGTGTGTGTGTGTGTGTGTGTGTGTGTGTGTGTGTGTGTGTGTGTGTGTGTGTGTGTGAGAGAGAGAGAGAGCGAGAGAGAGAGCGAGTGAAATCGGCAACATGCATGTTTTAATGGAAGCCAATAGCGAGAGATCTTTCTTTCTTTTCTCGCTCCATTTCGTCCAACACATTCTCAGCCATTTTTCTTCCTCACAAAACGGGTCTTGAACTGCAGGGCTCGGAATCGCGACCTCGGAATATAATTCGGAGTACTCGTGCGAGTGCGAATACTTTAATTGTTCCGGGAGCAACCTTATTTTATTTTATTGTGTTGTATTTTCCCGGTCGAGCGTCCCCTTCCCCGTACAGTCGCTAGTTAGTACACCCGTGTGTGTGTGTGTGTGTGTTCGGATCCATTTACCTTTATTTGTATTCATTTGATGGTACATTAACCGCTGCATTAAATTAGAGATGCTAAAATTAATTACGACCGGTACAGTTCCGTACAGCGCGCGAGCGAGGGGCCGGGCGCTACCATTGTGCGTTCGGAGGGGTGTTCCCTGGGAACGTACCATTTTTTACGTCACAAAAAATGCCCATAATACGTCAGAGATTGAGGAAGAGAGGGAGAGTAAAATAGTTAATTCCGAGCCCTGAAATGTGTCTCTGGGCACATACAGTACATAATACTGTCATTAACGAAGCAATTAAAGTGACACAGCAGAGCCCAGTTTGGTGTACGTGTCGGGATGTTTGTGAAAGAGATCAACAAACAAACAAACAAACAAACAAACAAACAAACAAACAAACAAACAAACAAACAAACAAACAAACAAACAGACAAACAACCAACGACGCACGTTAGCCACCAGACATTACACAACATCCATCGACTGTTATCTGCCCTAATTACAAGCGATTGACTCCGAGATGGAGGGATTATGTTTAACGTGTGGTTTTGCATATAGATGTTGGGATTACATATGGATTATGTTATACTACAACAACCCTGTGTGTGTGTGTGTGTGTGTGTGTGTGTGTGTGTGTGTGTGTGTGTGTGTGTGTGTGTGTGTGTGTGTGTGTGTGTGTGTGGTGTGTGTGTGTGTGTTGTCTGTGCTCTATCTAGTGTGTGTGTGTGTGTCTGTGACGTTCGCGGCTCGGGAAAACGAATCAGGAACGACGCTAGCAGGCCCTTTAAGTCCCGCCGTGAATGAAGCAAACCGGCGGGCGAGGTGCGGTGATCGCCGCTTCAACTCTGGAGTGTTGTGGTTTGGTTTGGTTTGGTTTTGGCGCAGAACACGAACCATTATGTTCACTGGTCCTTTTGACGAGGGACCAGCGAAAGCGCGGCCGCCTACTGTTTGCTTATCAAGAAGGCTGATTATCCTCCCGTCCCCGTGGTGGTGGTGGTGGTGGTGATGGTGGTGGTGGTGGTGGTGGTGGTGGTGGTGGTGGTGGTGGTGGTGGTGGTGGTGGTGGTGGTGATGATGGTGGTGTTGGTGGTGGCGTCGCATTGATTATGTTCCCCCAGCACAGGAGCACGGGAGCCCCTCTGAGAGGATCATTGAGCTCCACCCAGGCTACCTCTCTCTCCTCAGCACACCTTGGTCTCCCTCCACCCGGCGCCGTGGGGAACGTGATGCACAATTAAAGGATTAATAGTCTGGGAGAGAGAAAGAGTCGGTCGTCACCCCCCGCCCCCCACTGAGAGGAACCCGCCGGGATTCGCCGTCGCTCCGCCGTTCTGGGCGCCGAGCCCCGAGCCGCGAGTCGCATCCGTCGTTTGGGTTCCAGCGACCAGATTAGAACCTCGGTGTCGCTCGCAAAGCTCCGAGTCTTCGCTCTGTGAGATCTTTAACAGCTTTTTCCGCTTTTGTCATCCGTTTAAAGCGCGGTCGTATTCTGCAAAGACGGATTCAAAGGACCGCGGCGTTGACTCTGACAGAGTCATGCGGTGCTGACGTGCTGATTTTACAGGACGCTTTGGATTAAATATATAAAACATGTCCACCAAAACAATGAATGAGAACGTGACTTGTATTCACATCTGCCGCCGCAGAAACAGTTTGGAGAAGCACGGTTCTCCTTGTAGACAAAGGGAGACCACAGCCTGACTCACCCCATGTTGCCAGCATGTGTCATAAAGAGCCGAGCCGAGGGGATACAGCGAGAAAAAAAAAAACTATCTCTCTTTCCCGGAAAAACCATATGGCCAGTTTGGCCAGTTTACACACACACACACACACACACACACATACACACACACACACACACATCGAGGTCAACCATTGTTGGCTGGGGCGGCGCAGCAGATACCGGACCCATTGGAAGACGGGCCACGCAGCAGTGGGAATCTCAGAGTCCATTCAGCGTCCGAGGATCGCATTCACCTTCAGGGAATAGGGTTCTCCGTTGACTGAACGCCGGGCCCACGGACAATGGTTGTGTGTTGCGAGGCGACTAATTTAGATAAAGGTTTATCTCTGAGAGCGATCGAGTCAGCGGACAGATATGCTGAACCTGCAGGGCTCACGTTGGACCACTCAGACAGACCTGGAGGTCTGGGGGGGGGGGGGGGGTGGGGTGGCGCGTTGGGACTACTTGACAGCAAACGTCAGTCACACAGACGGACGGACGGACGGACGGACGGACGGACGGACGGACGGACAGGGCAGGGCGGGGGGGGGATAGAGGGAGGTGGCTCTGGCTCGGTATCCGTCTGCCGAGGAGGTCGACTACATGACAGCTAAAGTCACCCCGGCACGTGTATCGACTGGCGGAGCGTGTGGATTATACCGCCGAGTCTCGAGGCGTCCGTCCACAACGGAGGGACAGCGGAGGGACAGCGGCATTGCCGACCGGGTGCCGCTACAGCAGGGGAGACTGTCTGTCCCGGCTGTCCTGGACCACACAGTCTCCAGTCTCCCCGATGGACAGCTTTGATCAATTAACGCTTTCAGTCTCTGGTTTATGCACAACAAGCCTTCCTAAGATTTGAGTTTCGATTCAGATTCAAGATTCAGAATTCAAAAGTGGGAGTGTCACCCAGATGTAAGTGGAATAGATCAGCCTCCGTGGCTACAGTCCACTGGTTAGGCTGGTGGGCTGATCTATCCACCATACATCTGGGTGGTCCCACTGGTGATGTCAAAAACAGGAGATGACACCAGTTTTCGGAATGGCTCACCCCTGGTGGTATAATACGTCTCCTTTAGGCAGTATACTGTACTATATATATATATTAAGTATATATATACTATACATACACCGTGGAGAACTTTGAGTCCACTCAGCAATGAGTGCAAGATGCTCTGAGTTCTCTTTGTTGGCACTTTGTATTAAACGTCTCTTTCTAAAACAACGCAGATCAACAGAATGTATTCAAAACGTCGAGGCAGGTTGTCGTTGAAAGCGCACAGACAACCAACCCCAGTAAAGTAGTCCTAAAGAGTAAAGAGTATTATTTCTTTGCCCCCCCTCCCCCCCCCTCCGAAGAACAAGCGTGATTGATTATCCATCGTAGCGTAGCCTCGGATAACAGCGTCGTACGAGCCTCCGACCAATCAAACCCGCCATCCATCAAGTCACGACATCCAGTGCGTGCCGCCGCCGCCGCCGCCGCCGCCGGACGACCGCCGGATGAAGAAAATGGTTTAAAAAATGGTGGCGGGGATGTCAGTCATTAGGGCCGCCGAGATATAAACGCTTTGGGTCCCGAAATACAGAAGCAGTGCAAAGCAAAGCGGACCCCCCGAGCGAGTCGTCCTGACGTCTGACTGACTCATGGTCCGCTAACGGCTCCGATCGATGGAAAGATCACGTCCATCGCCAGAGCTTGGAGATCAAACAATCACATCACAGAAGCATTTTTATGAACAAACAACGCTATTTGGGGCATTGGAAAACAAAATCAAGTTATTTATCCCCCCGTCACTGCTTGGGGACGACCGGCCTGCTGGGTGGGGCGTCTGCAGCGGCATCGGGGTGGGGGTGGGTGGGGCTGGGTTGGGGGGCGTGGCACGTACCTCGTAGCGGGGACTTCATGGCGGCCTCCACCATGCCCACCAGCAGCTGCAGGCTCTTGGGGTCCTGCGCCAGACCGCGAGGCGAAGGCGCGAGCGCGTCGGCATGCCGCCCGAGTAACTGGAGGGCAACACCCTGTCGGAAGTACGCCTGCGGAGAACGAGAGGAGTAGAGAGTGAGAGGAGAGAGAGAGAGGGCGGGGGTTAGCGAGGAGGACGAGGAGCAGGACGAGGACGAGGAGGAGGAGGAGAGAGGAGGGACGAGGAGGAGGACGAGGAGGAGAGAGGAGAGAGAGAGGGGGGGGGAGAGTTGAGCGAGGAGGAGGAGGATGGAGGAAGGATGATGAGAGAGAGAGAGAGGGGGAGAGAGAGCGTGAGGCGGAGGAGGAGGAGAAAGGAGAGAGATGAGGTGATGCCGAGAGGAGGAGGAGGAGGAGAGAGAGAGAGAGGGGACGGAGAGAGAGCAGAGGAGGAGAGGAGGAGAGGAGGAGGAGGAGAAAAGGGGGAAAGGATAGCAGAGAGGATGAGGAGAGGAGGAGAAGGAGAAGAGAGAGAGGGGGGAGAGGCAGGAGCGAGGAGGAGGGAGAGAGAGGGTGACGAGGAGGACGAGGGAGGAGGAGGAGGAGAGAGAGGAGGAGGAGGAGGAGGAGGAGGAGGAGTAGGAGCAGGAGCAGGAGGAAGTACCAGCTCGGCCGCAGCGTGGAGCTTTTTCACAAACACATTACCAGAGCCGTACTCATTCACGGCCGTTTGCATTTCTTTCCCCTACATGACCCGATTTCCAGAGCTCGCCACCCTTCTCCTTCTCTCTCTCTCTTCTTCTCTCTCTCTTCTCTCTCTCTCTCCTCGTTCGTCTTCTCTGCTTTGTGCCGTCATTAATGGAGCCACTCACAGGCCCAGTTTTGTGCTCACTAATTGGTATTAATTAAGTTTTAGCATTAAAACACATAGCAGGTCAACGTCGAAAGGCAAGCTGCCACTCACATCCAGTGAAAAAAATGTCAATTGTTTATTTTTCCCCTCATCTCACTCTCCGTCCTCAGAGCTGAGCAGTAACCAAACTCCCTCTGATTCTAAACGAATAAATCAGGAGGAGGCGCAAAATAAGGTTTATTATGAATACAGATCGCTTTCGAACTACAAGCCGCTCTGAGGTCCGACTAACCGCGTGGCAGACACTGAAGTTAGTATGGTCTCCCTCTGGGGCTCGTGTGTGAGGACCTGGTTAGAGACCACCAGTTACGAGTCGCTTATCTGGCGCCGCTACAACAGAATGCACGTCTTAGCTCGCAGCTTCAAATTATGTGATACTCAGCAACGAGTCTACTGTGAAGTCTAGGAAAGTGGTGGTGGAGTCGAGCGCCAGAGTTCTCTAGCTCTGGAAGAACCGCTTGGTTTCTGCCTCCAGACTCAAAGAGCATTACCACTGTTTTTATTGTGCTTACTGTATGTTATACATATAATATCTTATATTTTGTTAATATAGTATATATATATATTATTATCCATGCATGCGTCCACATATTATTATTATTACTATCGTGTATCTCCCCATCTTTTTGGGAAGTTGTCCCCTTGGCTTTTAGTCTCCTCCGTTACAGCATAGGCTCGGCTTCTGTGTCAGTAACGTTATTGAAGTGAAAAAGGAAACAAACAAAGAATTAAAGGAGGGGGAAGTAGGACCAGAGCAGTCCGATGTTTCTGGAGCTTTAGTCTAAGGAAGGCCAAGCAGCACTGCGCGGGTCGACCGTTAATTATCATCTTTGTGGATGGAGAGTTGTCTCTGAAGTTATGGCTGGAATCTTGCAGAACGTACTCCCATTCGTCCGTGGCGATTTGACCACACGATGTATCGTGGGGTTTTTTCGGTTGGTTGGAGGGAGGACATTCTTTCATAAGGGGTTTTCAACCATCCTATCGAGAATGACAACCAGTGTGAGATGCCTTGCGAAAGACTGTTCACTGTCACATGTAATAGAAATTTGATACACACCAGAGGAGCAAGGTATCAGCGAGAGAGACAACGTAGCTGGAGAGAGCCCCGGTGGAAAATCTTTATCACAAGAATCGAATAATTTAGAAGGAGGACGATTGAGATGAGAGGCAGGCTAGCGTCGGAGCCACGAGGTGGGAGAGAGATAATGCAGAGAACATGAGAGGAGAGACCGTGAGGCGTAAGGGAGAGAGGGGGCGTAGACGCAAGGGCGTAGAGAGATGAGAGAACGAGATACGTACTCCCCTGAAGCTATGAGCGTATTACCGAGCAGGTTTGACAGATTCGGTGGAGAGATGAAGCTTGGACAGAGGACTATACAGGCATGCTAATCAGACTAGCATGTTTGTCGAAACGCCTCGTGCTACCCGATGAGATTTGAGAGAAAGAGCTGTGCGACCAAGGATGAAACGGGACTGAAGGAACTCCACAACACGAGATAACGCGAATCCATGTGTCGAGGGACGAGTGGGAAAAAGTCTACCGCATGCACGAAGAGAGACCTGGGTGACGCGCTCGAAGGGGAGAAGAGAGAGAGAGAAGAGGAGAGAGAGAGAGAGAGATGGCAGAGAGAGAGTACAGGAGCGAAGAGGGAGGGAGAGAGGGGGCTCGCAGAGGCATAGTTCCAGCCAACTAGAGACCTTACCTTCCTACTCTATCAAGTAATGAGGAAAGAAAAGAAAGTTGTAGCTTAGCCAAAATCATCAAATACATCTGCACCCGGCAAACAACGGTAATTGATGAGACCATGTAGTCAGATCGTCTGGTGTCTCGAGGACGCTAATAACAGACGTACTGGGAAGGACCTAGATGAGGAGCTGAGAGACCGGAGATGGAGTGAGAGCAGATGCACGCACGTAGCAGATGGAGAGCCGACGAGGCAAATAGCAGGAGCTCAGCATGAATGAGTGAGAGCAGGTCGTGAGAACATGTGCCAAAGCGGGCTATTGAGCGAGGAGAGAGCAAATGATGGTACCATTGAGCGCATTCCTGCTTGAAGCGTCTCGAACACTGACGTCGGCATCAAAGGAGCCAGAGCTGCGGTGACTTGTCAGCTGGTTTAGATCCTCCGGGTCACTCAGACAGGAACATCAAAGAGACAATTGTTTGTCTGCAAAGATCAAAATCAAAGCATCCTGGCACTGTAAGACTTTGGTGTTTCCCAGGCAGGAGGTCGGTCTTGGTCCAACTGCATCGTGTTGCAATTCACTACATGCTAGACCTCTGTGGGCGATTAAAATTTATGCAGGCAGAGGCTTAGGGCATTAAGCTTCTACTGCTAGGACGGAACGAGAGACCAGAGATGAGCACACGAAACTAACAGATTACGCAATATGCCGAGTACAAGAGAGCACGAGAGAACGAGACCGAGACGTCACCAGAACGCAAGAGGGAATCAAAAAAGGTGTGAGAGTGTGCCTGCTAGAGCAATCAAAACGATTGGATGTCCCAAGAATTGAGTTTGGCTTAACGACGGGGAAAACTGAGGATGAGGAACAACCATGAGCAGGTCCCGCCAAGCATAAAGCGAAGAGAGGAGAGCATTGAGATGATGTCAAACGACACTCTCTGTGATAGAGGGGAGATCACGACGATAGTGCCGAAGCAAAGACTCCTGCAGTGCAAAGAAGCATGCAGTGTTTTCTACTTAGGAGTGTTGCACGCTGCTCTTAGGAATCCCTAGCTGTTCTTTCATTAGATAGCGAGAACCCACGATTTAAAAAGTATCACCTAAACTAGCTCTTTCATCATTCTAATCTTAAAGACATTGGCCAAGATCAAGACAGTTGACATCTGTACGCTGTACGTGATCTGCAGATGTACACTCATCTCTCTCGCAGTGCATTTCATAATGCATCCCAGAGCTGGAATTACTGGTAATGGCACTGGTTCTCTGGCCTACGGCTTCTGGATTGCCTACAGTAAAATGCCTTTTGCTCGTATCGAGAAGGTGCTGTGTCTAGACTTTATTATATAACACGAACAACACTAGCGAGTCTAGCAGCACCATTCAGTCTGCTCTATTCCATTTCCCTCCAGCTCGGACTCCCACATAAATTGCAGATAGCTTTTAAGGTGCTACTCTTTTTTATCTACCTACTAAAGACCCTCTGAATGGTGTTCCACAGTGCTAACATCGCACGCCGTTGAACGGACCTTATTGTTCACCCGCTATGTTTGGGACTTCCTCGAGGTTTAGCCGTCTTCGGGTCCTACCAAGGAGTCGGCGCTTTTATCAATGCCAAAAGTAAAATAAACAAAATCAGCAGAAACAGGGCGGTTCCCTTAGTCGAGTCGTGCCTAACTCTGATGCAATCCAGTTCTACTCTGCCCTCGTATCAGGGAGGCTGACTCTACTGAATATTTAAGGCGAACTAAAAAACCACCTTATTTACCTCGCTTTGGCTGCTAGGATGCCCCTCAGCCAAATTTAAGCTAATAATATCGCGCAGGTTAGACGACTAGCAGCGAGTAGCGAGCCGCCTATACGACAGGTGCCGATGGGTATACGTAGCAGACGAGTAGTACACTACTAGTCATGCTTTGTTCTGCTTTACTGTGCTCCATCCTAGCCCACTCATGTTCTCCATTATCTAAGAGTGCTGCTGGTATCGGTGACTGGAGTGCGCCGAACGGACTCACTCCATAGCCCCCGGCTACTCAGCTGCGTTCTCTCCCAGGCAGCACCCTCCATTCTACATGTAGACTAGACGTTCATTTCTAACATATTTCACCCTTTGATTTATTGCCACTCTGTCATTTTACATCTGTCATGGCTTTGTCTGCGCTGCGACGTGACCCCTGTGTGTTTTAACTGCCCCGTATGCACCCATGCTGCATCTCTGAACCATCCCTGGAAGGGTAGGATCCCTACACTCTGAGGTTCCCTCAAGTGGTCTCCTCTGTCGCAAGAGAGCAGTCGCGAGCTACATCTTACTTGCCCACTTAGGGGGGCTTGGGCTAGGGGGTTGTCATGAGTCACGTTTGGCCCATCTAATTCTGGCCTGTAATAGCCCTTTGAGATGTCTTGCTGATTAAGGCTATACAAATAAATTGAATTGAAATTGAATTAATAATTAATGATTATTTATAAGTTATTGTAATTAGTATCTGGTGATTATAACTTAGCAAATGGATTTCGTATAAGTGATGACACACAAAATAATAAAATTAGAACACAATGCAAAATGCAAGTTCTATCGTAGTAAAGACATAGAATACCACTAACTATTCATCAATATTAACGACAGGCTACCAGTAGAGCCTGCTCGGTTCCTTATTGTGGGACGTACACACATACTACCATCATTGGCAATACACATGGAATGAAGCCTCATGAATTATAAGTTCCTGTCAAGTTCATTATTTTCTCTGAGCGTTCCGTACAGCGGGACACAATAAATAGCGAACGTGGGAATTATTTAACCATAACTGACAATTCACACCTCCTACTCACTCTCCCACGTCACTCCAAGACATTTGATGCTTTTCTCGCGTCTCCAAAACAGGTCACCACTGACACAGACACAGTCAGCCGACTCGCAGCCACCACGGACCCGTACCGTCACACACCTTCACGACGGAGGAACGCACACCACCGCCCAGTCCGGGTCTTAGCTCATATACGACACCACACGGTTGATATGTAGGGCTTCGTGCATCCGAGGCGTTGAGATGCCTCTGCTAGGTCCGATGTTGTGGCCGAGTGTTGTGTGTGTCATCCGAGCCGTCTTGGTCGCCGCATGTTGGGAGGATCAAGGTCGGGGCGGTGGTTGCTCGATCTCGTTCTAGGAATGCGAAGGCCCTCGCGCCGATCTTCTGCCCGCTTGGCAAAAGTTGTCACGAAGTTTGGGGTCCCGGCGAACTGCCCGAGTCCCTCTGATATCAAAGATCTGTCCGGAGGACACGGTGGACAAAACATCAAACATAGACAAACCCAACATTGATGGAACTTTGAAATCTTGACGTGCGTCTTTGTTCTCATTTTTGCTGTTTCCTTGCCGTAAAGAACAATGAGTGAGGCCAGAGATGGCTGACTTGAAATACTTTTCCTTTCGGCGTTGTAACAACAATTGATAGATTTAGCATGTCTGATCAGTCCTAACATGGACTTGGGTTTGTGCATAAGTACCATACACATCTCTGAAGCGGGTTTTCATCGAATAGAGTAGCAGCTCCCTTCTGGGGAAATCGACCACTGATGAACTGCACTGAGCTGTACTGACTGACTGACGATGACTGACTAACTTGACTGACGAAGCTACTGTATGTCTGACGGCTGAGCTGACTGTGCTGACTGACTGGACTGATCTGGAGCTGACTGACGACTGGTCGTTACTGGACAAGACAAGGCCATAGAGACGACTCAGTGCTCGCTCCGTAAGCCTAGCCAGCCTCAGCATCCCACGCGGCCCTGCGCCGGCCCGGCACCGTCTGTCGTCCCGGACCTCGCGCACGACCGCCACAGCCCGGTTCCCTGCGCACTAGCCTGCACCTCCTTCCACACCACGCACACCGTGTCACCGGGCGGCTAATACCCCATTATGGAGCGCTTTCATAGTTTCGCCCCTCTCTCTGTCCCCATCCACAAGCCACCGCGCACGGAGCGACGGCCGGAGACGAGGACGCATCGAGAGGACCGCGAGCCGCGTCGGGGATTCAGCGTGATCCACACACACAGACACAATCCACCAGGCTGTTCACGCTGCCACTTCTTCTAGGATTCCCGCTGTAGGATGGGGGCATCCGGCCGCTGTGAAAGTGTGCGGGCTCTGCGGCCGG
The DNA here is from genome assembly GCA_002895965.2 of Coryphaenoides rupestris. Classification (NCBI taxonomy): domain Eukaryota; kingdom Metazoa; phylum Chordata; class Actinopteri; order Gadiformes; family Macrouridae; genus Coryphaenoides; species Coryphaenoides rupestris. Next base: position 37,499 of record PIJE02002965.1, on the reverse strand, counting down.
GAGTTAACCAACCGCAGGGGCCGGTTGACCCGGGGAGGCTGGCCGTGCCGTCCGTTGCACTACGGGCTGCTGGGGTCGCACGCAATGCGGCCCTGATCCTCACCCAGACATCACAAGGGTCGTTGTCAGGAGCACGGGTGTCCTGCCTGCCCCCCAGCCCAGGCGACCTCACCCTCCCCTCCCGCCCCCCCACGCCCCGGCCCCACCCCCCCCCCCCCCCGGCCCCACCCAGCGCCCTCTTACCCTTCCCTGCCCCCAACAAGGTGGAAGAAAAACCCCTCCTCACCCTTCACCTCACCCTCAACCTCCACCCTCACCTCACCCACCCACACCTAATAGGAGCCAGCTCTGCCTGCGTCACCCACATGGCAGCTCCCATTCAGATGGACCGCGAGGGCAGATTACATTCAGCCGAGGCATTAACCTTTCGTTCAAACGCTGTTTTGTTACAGGAGTGGGTGGCGCGGTGCGTGCTGGTGGTCGGGTGGCGGGTGCCAGCCAATTAGAGGCCCAGCACCCTCCTCAGATGTTAATTGCATCTGGTCGGTGGTGGATGTGGAGTGGAGGAGCTAGGTGGGTTGGAGGCGGTGTGGGTGGGCTTGGTGCCCCGGGGGGGGGGGGGGGTGGAGGGGGGGGAAAACAACAGACATTTAAAAGCCTCTCCTCCATTGTTAATTGCTATTGTGACCGCTCGCCGCCTGAGATCGTGCTGCACCCGTCTCTCATCTCGCCCTCCTCTCTCTCCTCATTCCCACTCCTGCTCCCTCATCTCCCTCCTCTCTTCCATACTCCCTCCTCTCTCTCCTCCTCTTCCCTCCTCTCTCCTTCATCTCCTCCTATCTCCTCAATCTCCATCCTCCCCTCTCTCCCCTCCTCTCCCCTTCCCCACGTCAGCTGAAGAGAGAAGAGGAGATGCAGCAGCAGCAGCAACACACAACACACACACACACACACACACACACACACACCGACGCGACTCACACACACACACGCGCGCCAAACACAACTGACGTTTCCCGCTTTTGAATCGGCTTCATTTCAATCCCACCCTCAGAGGGCGGAAGCGACGAGAGGCAGGCGAGAGAAGAGCGAGGCGGGAGTTGTGTTCAAATGCCGCAACCGCGAGCCCTGCGATTAATAGCATGAGCGGAAGCAGAGACAGAGAAGGGGAGAAATCCATCGGCGACAGTGAACCAGGCGACGCGCGAGCTCGAGCGGCGGCCCCGCATTCATTCATCTTTAGGCCACGC
>PIJE02002965.1:25000-32500 GCA_002895965.2 Coryphaenoides rupestris | reverse complement strand
CAGCCACCAAACACACACACTCCCACATGGACACTGATTTAAGACTGTATGTATTCAACAGGGTTTTAAGGAAAACTACTGATTACACTGAATAACGAGACGACGAGAACTTGTCTTTGTTGTCCGAATTCTCTTTCGCGTTAAATCGTACGCCTGCCTGCTTCCTTCGCCGGGACGATGAACACGACGCTAATTTACACTTCTTACAAGGACCCCCTTCTCTAAAAAACCACAAGTTTCAAATTCACTTCGAGGCCGCGGCGGCGCCGGTGCTAACGACCGCCGAGCCAAGTGGCCTCGCGCTCCGACAGCCAAAGCACACAGAAGAAGTCGAGAAGAGTCGCGAACGCCAGACGCAAGGAACGTGTCAATAAAAAGGAAAACTAACCAAACACAGGGGATCAGAGAGAGAGAGAGACATGGAGAAAGCGCGAGGTTACGCCAGGATACCGGCTCTGACCTTTCAACCTTTACTATCACACACACACACACACACACACACACACTGGTGTGGTGTGTGTGTGTGTGTGTGTGTGTGTGTGTGTGTGTGTGTCGCTCATCTCTCAGAACGGAATCACTGTTCCTGCGCAAAAGTCAAAGCCTCGACGAGTCTCTTCTTCAAATCCGAGGCGCGCCGTAGAACACCGACCGGCGGCACCTGCGATCAAAACGCAACCCAAGCTCAATTATCCATCCTCGCCGCCGCCGCCGCCGACGGTTCCGTCGCTCACGAAAAAAACCAAGGCGATGCTCGCGGCGCCGGAGCAGAGAGGATTGTGGGAAGGTTTGTCACTCTCACTCAAGGCAAAAATTATAATACTACTGGTGGTAATGGCTGGAGGCTTCTACAGTATGTGGGCGCACTCACGTTGGTGTTAGCGAGCGCGCGCGTGTACTGTATGTGTGTGTGTGTGTGTGTGTGTGTGTGTGTGTGTGTATGCATACCATCACACGTGTGTATGTATGTGCACGTGCACGTGGGCGAGCGAGAGAGGAAACTGGTTAAGACAGAAGGAGCGGGAGAATAAAAGCTTTCCTTGTTTCCGTGAACGTCTTAATATTTCATGAGTGCTTGTGTTTGAAGTCGCTTTAAATATTCATGGTCCCACGCTTGAGAGGAAGTGAGGGAGATGACGAAGAAAAAAAAAAAAAGGTTATTCAATCCGGGCGACGGCGTTACATACTGTAGTGTAAGAGACACACACACACACACACACACACACACACACACACACACACACACACACACACACACACACACACACGTGCCCACACACACACACACACCTGATACACACATCACACAACACCACATTCATAAATACTCATATGCCCACTTCCTCTCTCTCTCTCTCTCTCTCTCTCTCTCTCTCTCTCTCTCTCTCTCTCTCTCTCTCGCTCTCTTGATCAATCCATCTACTCCTCCCTGTTGTGACTCACCAACACATCTCCCGGATGCTTCACACACTCTCTCTCGCTCTCTCTCACACACACACACACACACACACACACACACACACACACACACACACACACACACACACACACACACACACACACACACACACACACACACACACACACACACACACACACACACACACACACCACCGCAGCTCACACACACATAGCAATTTGCCGGTCCATTTCTCACAATACGCCATGTAGTCAGTTGTGGGGATTTTAAAACTTGGGAGAGAGAGAGAGAGAGAGAGAGAGAGAGATTTTCAAAGAGATTGCGGCATGACAGGACTTTTGATGTCCCTGGAGTGTGTGTGTGTGTGTGTGTGTGTGTGTGTGTGTGTGTGTGTGTGTCCCGTTTTGTGGCTCGGCGTGGAGGCAGCTGAGCTGAGCGGGCCGCCCGTCCACTAAAAGGACAACAGATAATCTGCTGGAGCCGTTATGCCCGAGCCTCCGATTTACATGAAACGCCCGCTTCTTCGTCGAGGAGGCCACCATGTTATTCCTCTTTTCTTTTCCCTTTCATGCGAGATTAATGTACACAATACATCAACAGAGATCCCACAGTCTGGTTCTCTTGATGGCTGGCGCACACAAAGCAAGTCCTTTGTAGGCACGATTACGGGGGTCAGAGTTCAACCAAACATCAAGTATGAGTTGAGAAGCCGGCCGAGGGAACACTCGTGTGTTTGTATTACTGGCGACGTCTCGAGACCATCGAAGTCCTCCTCTCAAAATGTGACCGTTGTATTTTGAAAACAAATGCAAATGTCTTCCAAAACTGGCGAGCCGGCGTTCTGTTATCGCTCCAATAGTAGTCGCTGGAAGCGTCTCGGGCTGTCAAGTTACAGTATGAGCAAGATCCCCGCCAGAGAAAAACTCCCATAATCCATCGGGCTGTCGGCGGGGCAGGGGGGGGGGGGGGGGGAATGGGAGCTTGTCTCTCGTCTCTGTCGTCTGTACCGGGGGGAAGGGGAACCAGCATGAGAGCCTCCCGCCTAAACACACAACAACACAACAGCACGACGCGGTCGCCTCGGCCGCCGTCCAGCCCCTCGCTGTGTCGCAGCGGCGAGAATCGGCGCGACTCGCGTTGATTGGCGACATCGGCCGACCCGCAGGAAGACGCTCTCGAATGAGGAAAGAAATCAATATGGCCCCCGTGTACGCAGCCCCATCATCCACACAGCACCACGCCCCGCCCTCCCCGCTCCTCCTCCTCCTTCCCCTGCTCCTCTCCGGCGTTGAGGTGACGCGATGCCAGCGCCATGATGGAACCCCCAAATACACACACACACACACACACAAACACACACCCAGAGAACACATCGATAACGGCGGCGGATCGAAGCCCGTCCGTCTGCGACAAGCACGCGTTCCCTCGGTCTGTCGGTCTGTCGTCCGCACGCAGGTCGAGATGCGGGGCCGCTGATTAACCGTCGTAATCGGCCTGGAAGCAAGGGGACCGCCGCTGTCCCTTCCCTTCCTCATCTATCTCGGCATCTGCTAACCTGTTAGCGTTAGCTGTGTGCGGCCCCCCCCCTCTTGACCTAAAAATGTCCAACGTCCAACAACCACATGGCGGTACATGCACCACCACCACCACCACCACCACCACCACCACGCCACCATCGCCGCCGGCGCCCTTCCAAGGTCACGGGGTACACAACAACAAGAACAACCACAACAACAACCACACGCCACGCGCTTCATCAAACATGTCCACACGCTGACAAATTAGCTGGAAGAATTGCCGCAGGAATGATTGCTGCTTTTGGGTTTTTCTGTCATTCGGTGTGTGATGAGCTGGAAGCCTCTTTTATACGGCGCCTGTTCAAGCGCGGCGGGGTTGACGTTGACGCGCCTTTATTTCCGCCTTAAAAAATGTGGAAAAAACACGGAATTGGCAGCCCGGCGATCGTTGCGGCAAAGCAGAATCGACGTCGGTGTGAGAAAAAAGGGGGAAGGACCGACGGCAACCGGGGCGGTGGACGCGACGTACGTTTTGAAGTGACGTGTGCAAAATGTACTCGTTCAATCCCCTTCGATGTCTGCGCTGCGTACGTCCGACCGCACGAACGCGTCACTCGCACACACGTTCCGTCGTTTTAACGCGACGCATCAACGGCGTCGTCGAGCCGCCTGCGGACACGCGAAGCGAGCCTGATGATTGGATCTTCTTCTTCGCGGTCGGATATTGTCGCGGCATCTCTCTGATGGTGGAGGTGGTTGTGATGGAGGTGGTGGTTGTGGTGGAAGTGATGGTGGTGGAGGTGGTTGTGGTGGTGATGGTGGAGGTGGTTGTGATGGAGGTGGTGGTTGTGGTGGTGGTAGAGGTGGTGGTGGTGGTGGTGGTTGAGGTGGTGGTGGTGGTGGAGGTGATGGTGGTGGAGGTGGTAGAGGTGGTGGTTGTGGTGGAGGTGATGGTGGTGGAGGTGGTGGTGGTGGTAGTGGTGGAGGTGGTGGTGGTGTATGTATAAACGAAACGATCGGATCCGATGGCGCTGTGGTCCAGCCTGTGCACCTTCGTGAAATCTATCTCCACACGGAATCGACAGTATCGCCGCACGGACCAAATCCTCATCCCCGGTTTAGTGGTATTGTTATAGCTACGGGGGGGGGGGGGCGGGGATTACACCTCCGAGCCCGGGGGGGCCAAACATGGACCTCTGACCCCCCCCCCCCCCGGTGGGTCAGTGGAATGGAATCATGACACAGCTGCCTGTCTATTACCCATCAGCCTCATCTAATAAGACCCCGGTCCGAGACTAGGGGACAACCCTGACCCTCATCGATCAATCGCGTATGTGCCTGTGTGTGTGTGTGTGTGTGTGTGTGTGTGTGTGTGTGTGTGTGTGTGTGTGTGTGTGTGTGTGTGTGTGTGTGTGTGTGTGTGTGTGTGTGTGTTTCTCTAAAAACCCAGTGCTAAACCAATCACACCTAATGGTGACTGATACACTACTCCGTTGTTTCAGCAAATGAATTATTTATATCGCTTTGGGTTGCAGTGATTTTTTTCCGGGGCGGGTGAGGAGGGTAGGGGGGGGCGGCCATGTTCTTTCTTATCAATGTATTTTTTATGAGCCATCGCCGGCGCCCGAGGGAGGATCTGTTAGAACAGGAGCGGGTCAAGCCTGCGAGCGATCTTCATGTTCTGATGTAGCGGCGAGCGCGAGCTGAGCTACATCTACGTCAATGGCGCATGTCAAGTACTTACGCAAGTCAAACAGAAGCACCCCACAAAACCACGCCGCCGCCGCCCGCCGCCGCCGCCACCGCCGGCGCGCAGGTAGACCGGCGCCATCAAATATTTATGATGCGTTGACGCGCGCCGATGTCCCCCCGGGGGGAGGAGCCGGGCGACACTTGTGACTGCTGTTCCAACCCGAGCTCCTTAATTAGCCCATTAGCTGAGACGAGGCTCATCGAGGGAACGCCGGGGCCCCGATGTTCGTCTCTTTCGAGGAGCCGGCGATTAACGGTGTAAATGTTTTAATATTTTAGCAGCGCTCCCGGGCGAACCGGAGAGAACGGTGCCGGGTAGCATAGTATAGTATAGTATAGTAGTCATAGTAGTAGTAGTCGTAGTCGGAGTAGTAAATGCCTTGGCTATGCGTCATCGATTGGAGACGCTCCCATCAAACTTTAGACGGGGAAAGGTCAGCGGGGAATCAATGCTGTGAGCGCGCTCGGTATTCAACATGTCAACATGGTGGTGGTGGTGGAGGTGGTGGTGGTGGTGGAGGTGGTGGTGGTGGTGGTTGTGGTGGTGATGGTGGAGATGGTGGTGGTGGAGGTGGTTGTGGTGGTAGAGATGGTGGTGGTGGAGGTGGTTGTGGTGGTGATGGTGGAGGTGGTTGTGACGGAGGTGGTTGTGGTGGTGGTGGTGGTGATGGAGGTGGTTGTGGTGGAGGTGATGGTGGTGGTCGTGGTTGAGGTGATGGTGGTGGAGGTGGTTGTGATGGAGGTGGTTGTGGTGGTGGTGGTGGTGGTGGTCGAAGTTGAGGTGGTGGTGGTGGAGGTGGTTGTGGTGGTGATGGTGGAGGTGGTTGTGATGGAGGTGATTGTGGTGGTGGTGATGATGGTGGTGATGGAGGTGGTGGTGGTGGAGGTGATGGTGGTGGTCGTGGTTGAGGTGATGGTGGTGGAGGTGGTTGTGGTGGTGATGGTGGAGGTGGTTGTGATGGAGGTGGTTGTGGTGGTGGTGGTGGTGGTGGTGGTGGTGGTGGTGGTGGAGGTGATGGTGGTGGAGGTGGTGGTGGTGATGGTGGTGGTGGTGGTGGTAGAGGTGGTGTTGGTGCTAGTGGTGGTGGTGATGTTACGGTGGTGGTAGAGATGGTGGTGGTGGAGTTGGTGGTGATGGTGGGTGGTGGTGTTGATGGGTGGTGATGGTGGGTGGTGGTGTTGATGGGTGGTGATGGTGGGTGGTGGAGGTGGTGGTGGTGGTGGAGGTGGTTGTGGTGGTGGTGGTTGATGGTGTTGGTGGGTGGTGATGGTGGGTGTTGGTGTTGATGGGTGGTGATGGTGGGTGGTGGTGTCACGCTTTCTAAAAACAATTACACAGACGGAGACAAAGGCAGAGACTTAAACAGAGAAGGTCAACACGTGTGATCGAGGAAGTGCCTTCTATTGGGGGAGACGAGAGGAAGACGGGAGAGGGGAGACGAGAGGGAGACGGGGGGGGGGGGGGGAGACGAGAGAGGGGAGACGAGAGAGGGGGGAGGAGAGAGAGGGATGAAACCCGAGTGATATTCTGCGATTCTGCGTTCATCACAAACAGATGAGACGGCACAATGGCGGCGTGTCGCTCTGTGGGGTCCCGCTGTGACGCGACGCCGTCACGCGTCCAGGAATCTCATCTCATCCACGGCCAACGAAACAAACAAAAAAGGCCTTTTGTCTTCACACACACACACACACACACACACACACACACACACGGACGATGATAAACAAGCAGATAAACTCCCAACTATGTCCAATAAAATGATCCTCTTCCCCGAGTCCTGGCATCGCGGTGGAATGCGGGGAAATAAAAAAGAATAAAACATAAAACACACGTCTCACACACACACTGCTGTGATTTATAGCCCCGGGTTCCGTGTCAGAACACGGCGAGCGTACTCACATTCCTATTAGCATCTCGAGGGTGCGGGGAGAGAGAGGGTCAGGGTGCTAAACACATTTCCATGCCTCTCTCTCTCTCTCTCTCTCTCTCTCTCTCTCTCTCTCTCTCTCTCTCTCTCCCTCTCTCTCCCCAACACAACGCAAGCCTCGCATCCCCGCCGCCCGCCACAAGGGCTGACTCTCTATTAAAGGAGGCATTAATTACTTAAAGGAGCTTTAATCAATCATGTCCAGATGGTGAACCCCTCTCCACCTCCTCCACCACCTCCTCCACCTCCTCCTCCACCTCCTCCTCCACCTCCTCCACCTCCTCAAATTCCAGACTGTGGGAAGAGAGACTTTTCAGGCCAGACCAGCATGGAGAGGTGACCATAGAAGGACGCTTGCACCCCGCCGCCGGGCTGTGGGGTTGTGTACTGGGGGGGTCGGGTCCCACTCCGGACACATACATGTTGAAGCAATTCTTTTGCTCACGATCCAACTCCACTCATAATAACTGATAATAACCCCGCGCGCCAATTGGAGAGAATAACGACCGTGAAGTGGCGCTCGGCCAATGGGAGCGAGCGAGGAGCGAAGGAAAGAAAAACACTCGACGCTCGACGTAAATCTCGTTTGTTCGCCGGAGATCCGCCGCCGTTCGGCCCGGGTTATTTATAGACAATCAATTGAGCGAGCGAGCTAGCTAGCCCCTGACCGCCGTATGCGACCCGATCGCTGCTGTGAGCTCTGGGGGGAGAGAGAGAGAGAGAGAGAGAGAGAGAGAGAGAGAGAGAGAGAGAGAGAGAGAGGGAGAGAGAGAGAGAGAGAGAGAGAGAGAGAGGGAGAGAGAGAGAGAGAGCGAGGGCTAGTTGGCCCCGGCTCTCCGCTCTCCCCTGGCCCCCGGCGCTACGTCCTCCATCTTCATTTGTA
>PIJE02002965.1:15000-17500 GCA_002895965.2 Coryphaenoides rupestris | reverse complement strand
CACACAACACGACGCGACGCGACGCTATCTTCCTCGCATCGTTTATCACGCTACGGCATTAAGATGAATCCCCGCGCTAATCCGTCTCCTCGCGGGGTCCTCTATGAATAAACTGTCTAATATTCAGCACGCGACGGCTCATTATGCCGGCCGCTGTGTCCCGGGCCTCCCTTCTTAAGTGTTTTCTCTCCTGGGAGAGGAAGGGAAGAAAAATAAATACAAAAATAGTAGAACAAAGTCAACCCTGGCGCCCACCAGCGCAGTTCTTCAGTTCTTTTTCTTCTATGACGCCGTGGGACTAAATATCGGCGCCTCGGTGTGTCTCTTTAAACTCCCTTCCGACTGTTCGCCATTCCCCGGAGACCGCGGACACCGAGAAGAAGAAGAGGACTCAGAAAGAAGGGCCCGGGAATAATTCCACAGACCCTCTTCCTCCTCCTCCTCTTCCTCCAGTGTGGGTCCCTGCGGACGTGGCCGGGGTCAGCGTAGCAGCCTGGGGTCGGTGGAGAGGCGTGCACGGAGCACCGGGGAGGAAAAGCGCGCACGTGCACACACGCACACACACACACGCACACACACACACACACACACACACACACACACACACACACACACACACACACACACACACTCGGTCGTGCCACACAGGGACCCTAGCCTGTGAAAATGGGCTTATACAACGGCGATAATAGAATCTACCTGCGACTCATTCAATTGCACCATTGACCGTGAGGCCGCGGACCTCGGGTGTTACTGATGGAGCGGCAGACCTAATGCCACCAGAAACCCGTGGCAAATGGTGGCTTAAATGAAGCCTGCGCCACGGTTTATCTATTATGCATTTAGCCGTAATGAAAACTCAATACGGAATGAAGGGAAGAAGAAAAGAAAATCCATGCGGAGAATCAAGAGCATCACTCAATCAAACTGAACATAGAAATATCTGGCCAAGTGCAGAATCCCACAGATAGTAGATATAGTATTATATTATATATTATAGAATATTCCCCTTATTCCCCTTCTGCCAAATAGCCTAGATTCCTCCCTCAACCAACACACACACACACACACACACACACTTTCACAAGACACGTGTGTGCGTGTGCAAGTGTGTGTGTGTGCCTGTGAGTGTGCATACATTGTACACGATATGTGTGTGTGTGTGTGTGTGTGTGTGTGTATGTGCATGTGCGAGTGTCCGTGTGTGTATGTGTGGGTCTCTGAGTGGGCATCGATGGTACATGGTGCATGTGTGTGTGTGTGTGCACGTGTGAGTGTATGTGAGCGTGCATGTGTTGTACATGTGTGTGTGTGTGCAAGTGTGTGTGTGTGTGTGGGTGTGTGCATGCAAGTGTGTGTGTGTGTGTGTGTGTGCATGCAAGTGTGTGTGTGTGTGTGTGTGCATGCAAGTGTGTGTGTGTGTGTGTGCGTGTACGTGTATGTGTGAGAGACGAGAGAGCGAGGCAGAGAGAGACAGAGAGCGAGGCGGAGGCAGCGCAAGGCGTGTGTTGGCGTGACGTGTGCCAGGCTAGGCTAGGCTAGGCTAGTAGCACGCCCGCTCCCCTCCTCCTCCTCCTCGTCCTCGTCCTCCTCCTCCTCGTCCTCCTCCTCCTCCTCCTCCTCCTCTTCCTCCTGACCCAGCGGTCTTATTAAAAACCTGCTCCTGGAGAGACGGCAGTAATTACCCCCCCGTCCCTCACCGCCACCTTTTGGACTCCGGGCCACATCCGGGCTCGCCGCTCTAAATGTCACCCATCTGAGCTCGTGGCAATTAAACAACACTCCAATAGAGCAAACTGGTTCTGGTGAATGGGTTTCGTCCGTTAGAAAGGTGGACGCTCGATCACAACTCGCGTGCGCATGAAGAATCATTTGCATAATAGCATTACCAACCACCACCTCGCCTCGCTCGCTCGCTCGCTATTCAGTATTGTCGCAGCGCCCGTCGACCGAGAATAAAATAATGGAGACTCGAGTCACACAAAAAGAGAGAGAGAGTGAGAGAGAGAGAAAGAGAGAGAGAGAGGATAGAGGAGAGGATAGAGGAGAGGAGAAGAGTTTGGCTGGAAGCTTCCGTTCAGTAGGAGCCAGCAACCTCCCCTCTCAGCTGTGCTGTCAGCTGCTGGTGAAAGGAGACGCATCAGGCTTTTCTAAATGGACTCAATGGAGCGCGGCCTATTAAAAGTCAGCGGAACGCAACCTTGTAAATCTCAATTGTGTACCGCGAGTAAGGCGTGTGTGATTCCTATGCTAATACTAAGAGGTGTTTAATTACGACGTGACCTTTAGTGCAGTCAGTCTGGGTTGGCGAACGATCTGCCCCCAAAAAACATTGTAAAATGTTCGATATTGTTATGTTGTGTAACATGTTATGTTGTGTTATATTCGGCATTAAAAAAGCAGACAGGGCATAAGGGCGTACAAATGTACAAATATTGACAACCACATGCGTTCATACACACACACACACACACACACACACACACACACACACACTACA
>PIJE02002965.1:0-7500 GCA_002895965.2 Coryphaenoides rupestris | reverse complement strand
TTCTCCCCGAGAGACCGGAGGACTGGATGAGGGTTGCCTCTGGCCCTCGGGGTTTGGGGGGTGGGGGTCGGTCGATGGGTTAGGGTTTAGCGGTCGGACCACCGGGGGCTAACCCACCGATCCAACGGGACTTTAGAATAACGGCGGTGGAGGTGGTGGAGGACACCGCTTCCATCGCCGTCCTTGTGTGCGGATCCAGATCTTTACGGTGTGATCGTGACGGGTTTGAAGGCTGAATGCGTGTGTGTGTGTGTGTGTGTGTGTGTGTGTGGTGTGTGTGTGTGTGTGTGTGTGTGTGTGTGTGTGTGTGTGTGTGTGTGCTGACATTCAGAGCACAACAATGGTGCTTGTGGTGGTTGGCAGGGAGCAAGCTGTAATTGCTCCCCTGAGACTCGGTCGGCAGCAAGTCTTTTATATTTCCCCTTCTGAATGTCCGGTAGGACGGGTCGGTCGGTGGTGTGGTGTGTGTGTGGATGTGTGTGTGGGATGTGTGTGTGTGTGTGTGTGTGTGTGTGCAGGGAGCTCGTTAGCTAGTTAGCAATGCGCGGAATATACGGAACCCGACAAAACATGCGGTACACTTTGTATCGTGTTTTGTGTTTTTTGCGTCCTTCTTTATATCCGCAGATGAGGGGGGGAGGCGCATGAGGATGGAGGAGGAGGGAGAGAGAGAGAGGGTTAAGAAGCACAATCCCAGCGAGACAATTACCATCGCGCTTATGGGGGAGGCGTGTTTCCGCGCCGCTAGTGATGCTAATTCAAGTCAACGGCGTTTCACTAAGAGAGAGAGTAGTGTGTGTGTGTGTGTGTGTGTTGCTGTACGGAGCTGGGGGATGAGCAGCCTGTCAAACGCAGGCTGTCAGACCAGCGGCCCACCCGGCCGGCACTGCTCGGCTGGTTATTGAGAACGGTGGCTCGTTCAAAAGGAAGCACTTAGGGAGGAGGAGGCGGCTGGATTCGATCCGCCGGCTCTTTTTGTTCTCTCACGTGTGCACGAGGTGTCTCCGTCTCGTCTGTATTTGAATCCGAGAGGACCGTAGCAGACGGCGCGGCCGGCCGGCGCGCGCGGAGGGAGGAGGAGGCCCGCGGCCTGGACTGCGTCGACAATACAAAATTAATACAGGTGGTCACCGGATTGTGCTTATGGGCCAGCTCAGACGTGGGCCCGCTCCATCAGTTCCCTTGCCGCCGTGATATTTAAATGCTGAGCAATAATATACCGTTGCCGGCGAGGAAAAAGAGAAAACGAGGGGGGAAAAGAGAAAAAGGGAAAAAAGACAAACCGTGCCCGCCATGGTTATTAACCTTTTCGGTTGCCCGCGCGACGCTTCAAGGGCACTAGAATTTGAGGCGCGTTGTCAGGGACAAATGATCCACCTAATAGTATAATATATATAAATATATATATAACCATACGAGCTAATAGAGACGTACGTATGGAATCCCTGGTCCAACCCTGCGCCCCAAACCAACCAGCGGCCGTCGACGGACTACCAGACGACCGGTTAGTGTTGCTCCGGTGCTTCAGGAGCCCAGGAACCGATTCGGTCGTCTCGCCACAGCGAGGAGGAGGGCAGGAGAAGAGAGGAGGAGGGTGGAGAGGATGGAGGAGGAGGAGGAGGATGAGAGGGTGGAGGAGGGGAAAGGAGGAGAAGGGGATGAGAAGAAGGACGAGAACGAGGAGGAGAGGTGAGGAGGAGAAAGGGAGGAGGAGGGGGATGAGAAGAAGGACGAGAACGAGTAGGAGAGGGTCGGAGGAGAAAGGGAGGAGGAGGAGGAAGGGAGGAGGAGGAGGGTGGAGAAGGGGGAGGAGAAGGGGGAGGCCGCGTTCCCAACGCACCACCAACGCACCACGTGACTCTCCGCAGTAGACAGGTGCCCGCAGCAGCGGCCCTTAATCACACAGTGGAACTGATTCAATCCATTTGGCCTGGGAGCGGCGACGGAGCCATTAAGGCCTAATTAACAGAGTGCGGAGGTGGAGCCACACCTGAGTGCCCTGGAAACGGGCAGAAACACACACACGCCGGGGGGGGGGGGGAGAGGGGGCACCCGAACGGCACCGGGGGGCGTGTCCGGCTAAATTTGATTAATCCATAAACTGACAATATGCTCACAACATATCCACATCCGGGCCGGCGATTATTATTATTATTATTATTATCATATCTGTTATGGTTCACGGGCGTGCGAGATAAGGTTAGGCCTGCCCCCCAGAGAGAGAGAGAGAGAGAGAGAGAGAGGATAGGCGTAATTGAGTACGCATTAAGCTGTTATCGTACTCCTGGATAACATCAGGGTGCTGTTCAGGATCACCGGCGGGCGTGGAGATGAGCAGGGGGGGGGGGGTGCGGGGCGGTGAGTCGGTACGAGCCGCTCGGGTGTATTGTGCCCATGGTTTTAATTAGGCCCCGGTACAGCGACCGACACGATATCAAGGTCTTTCTTAAGGCGACTGTCCTGATAAGCAGCACAATGTTAGCGCGCCCCGACACACAGCCGGACCGACCGCACCGTAGGATTACGTTGTGTTGCCGATGTTAACCACGACACGGTCGCTTCGTCTTCCGTCTTCCACGCCGGCTACTCCGCTCTGCTGCGTTCTCGCAAAATTCCCGACGGTTGATTGTTTTCATTTGTCTTCGCTCGTCGGCGAAACAAGAGAATAAGACAAAGTCATGAATAAGAACGTGTTGTTATTATTGTCGTTATTATTTTTCATTTCTATCATCAATCTCCGAGGAACGAACGCGTGCGTCGGCGGCGTCGTCGGCGTCGTCGTCGTCTTCTCCCGGGCACCTGGTGGCGGCGCGGCCGTGCTCCGGGGGGGTCTGCCGAGTGCCAATTTGATTAAAGCTAATGTTCCCCCCGCAATTCACGTTCCTTCAGCTTATTTCACTCACAGCCGACAGCCCCGAGCGCCGAGCGTCGAGCGTCGAGTTACGCTTAACTTACACGGCCGAGCGAGAAACGCGTTCCGGAAACGACGATACTCCCGAATACTCGAGGTTTTGCAAAGGAGGGGAATAAAAAACGGAAACGTCTCCAATTTGCACGAAGCAACCGCTGTATGTTAAAGCGGAATCGGATGAGTGTGTGTGTGTGTGTGGTGTGTGTGTGTGGTGTGTGTGTGTGCAGACAGACAGACGGACGGTTCTATAAGGGAACAGGAAACAGGAAGCCACTCCTCGCTCTGCGTTGGTGGCCCGCGCCGGGAACGGGGTTGGGAAGAGCGGGGTTGTGCCAGGACCGGGGGTATTTCGGGAATGTTTAACCAACGGTTTCTGAGACGCTGGAGGGACGGAGGGCAAAATTATACACAGCGGCTCACAGCCAGGAGGGGGGCGGACTTTAGGCGCCGTAAACGTAGGTCTGTGTAATTTATGCATCTGTTGTTTTGCGAACATAAAGCCTTAAAGCGGACCTTCTTGTTTTCGTTTGTTTGCTGGAAAGTACAAACGTCTCCCGTTGATTGGAGGTTTGGCTGGAGAAGTGAAATTGAAAAATATTCCACACTGTCGGTTTTGATAGAGGTACCGACTCCGCACGTTTCTGTGTTTGTGTTTGTGTTTGACAGGACAGAGAGAGAGAGAGAGAGAGAGAGAGAGAGAGAGAGAGAGAGAGAGAGAGAGAGAGAGAGAGAGAGAGAGAGAGACAGAGAGAGAGAGAGAGAGAGAGAGCTCCCGTGTCGGTCGGCCCTGCCCAGCTTGAAACTCTTTTCTCGTTGACGTCAGAGAGGTACCCGGGAACGCAGGGGAGCCGTAAAGACGAGCACAGAGCACAGCGATTACATCAACACAACAACAGACGCACACACACACACACAGAAACACACACAGAAACACACACACACACACAGACACACACACACGCAAGTAAGACACACAACCGCACCGAACCCTGGGCTGCTGTCGCTGTCGCTGTCGCTCGCTCGCTGCAGCGTAGCGAGCGAGCGGCGAGCGTGGCGCAGAGCGGGGGGAATGCGGTCGTCGGCGCTCTCTGTTGCGTTGCCAGCCGGTTACGAAATGCACCAGAGAGGGAGGAAATCGTGTCATTAACGCTTTAGAGCCCGACTATTCTGGGCACCGGCGGCGCGGCCCGGCCGGGGCCCCAGTTCCCTGTTCCCAGCCCGCTGAACATTTCATAAGGTCCACTAAATGGAGCAACTACTAGGGTATCAATTTTGAATGTCTGTGGGCGAACGAGCTCCCTCCCGTCCCTCCCGCCCTCCCTCCCTCCCTTCCAAACTGGCACACGATGGCGTCGAGGAGGACGAGGAAACAAAGACGACGGCGATGTTGAATGCGTGTTTGATTACGACGGCCAGCCAAACCCCCCCTCCCCCCCACCCCCCCTTCCTTCCTTGCGGGCTTGATTGATTGATTGATTGAGTGATTGATGCTCCTCCCCTCACGCTGCAGCCGTGCGTCGCTAATCGTTTCATATTTGCGAGACTTTGCGCAAAAGTGGGGGAATCGACGCGCCATTAAGAAGCGATTTATCGCCGCTAAAGGACGGGCCGTTAATTGGGCGACGCTGACGGGCGGCCGTGTTTAAAGTTCACGCTCATCGACGGCGTCGGAGCGGAGAGGAAGATGAAATCTGTATTCTTTTTGTCTCATTGATTTTGCATGAAACTGTGGGGAAAGTTTCAGTCAATTTATCTTCGCCTGCAGGGCTAGGTGGTGGTAGCCTACAGGGCTAGGTGGTGGTAGCCTACAGGGCTAGGTGGTGGTAGCCTATAGGGCTAGGTGGTGGTAGCCTATAGGGCTAGGTGGTGGTAGCCTACAGGGCTAGGTGGTGGTAGCCTATAGGGCTAGGTGGTGGTAGCCTATAGGGCTAGGTGGTGGTAGCCTACAGGGCTAGGTGGTGGTAGCCTACAGGGCTAGGTGGTGGTAGCCTATAGGGCTAGGTGGTGGTAGCCTATAGGGCTAGGTGGTGGTAGCCTATAGGGCTAGGTGGTGGTAGCCTATAGGGCTAGGTGGTGGTAGCCTACAGGGCTAGGTGGTGGTAGCCTATAGGGCTAGGTGGTGGTAGCCTATAGGGCTAGGTGATGGTAGCCTACAGGGCTAGGTGATGGTAGCCTATAGGGCTAGGTGATGGTAGCCTATAGGGCTAGGTGGTGGTAGCCTACAGGGCTAGGTGGTGGTAGCCTATAGGGCTAGGTGGTGGTAGCCTGCAGGGCTAGGTGGTGGTAGCCTATAGGGCTAGGTGGTGGTAGCCTATAGGGCTAGGTGGTGGTAGCCTACAGGGCTAGGTGGTGGTAGCCTACAGGGCTAGGTGGTGGTAGCCTATAGGGCTAGGTGGTGGTAGCCTACAGGGCTAGGTGGTGGTAGCCTATAGGGCTAGGTGGTGGTAGCCTATAGGGCTAGGTGGTGGTAGCCTATATGGCTACCAACTCAGAGAACACAGGTCCTTGCTTCCCGGGATAGCTGCTCCATGTGTGTGTGAGCATGATAAGCGGGGACGGGGACGGGGACGGGGGGGGTAAGCGGGGTAAGGGGGGCTTCCCGGGCAGCAGCAGCAGCAGCAGCAGCAGCAGCAGCGTATGAAGCAGATTGGGGGTAATCTGACCCCGGGGTGCCGGCTTAAGTCGGAGGGCCGGAGAGCAAAGGACAATGGGGCCAGCGGAGAGCGGTGCAGAAAATTCACACAAAGCAGC
This sequence comes from Coryphaenoides rupestris, assembly GCA_002895965.2. NCBI lineage: Eukaryota > Metazoa > Chordata > Actinopteri > Gadiformes > Macrouridae > Coryphaenoides > Coryphaenoides rupestris. The sequence continues at coordinate 1,838 of PIJE02002965.1, read as the reverse complement.
CGCAGAAAAGGGACGACTTTAGGCTTCAGGCTCGCCGGGGGTCTCCGCCGCCAACTGCTGCTGCTGCTGCTGCTGCTCATCCCCGCTTTTCATGGAATTTTCATTTTTCCGTTTCTCTGACAGCGTTTCCCCGCCTGCTGGCTGGCTGCTGGTGGTGGCGTGTCGGGTCGCTTCGATGGACACTTAAAATAAAATGGATTGCAACACCGCCGGGATGAGAGTGTAATGCTGAATATATTTTGTGTTTCCCTTTCAAATCTGCGCCCCGCCCCCACCCGTCCCACTCCTCTGCCTCCAACATGTCAGACAAATTGTGCTGCCTTTGCCAAATCTAATAAACCTTGCGCCCACCGACCCGCCCACCCACCTACCAACCCACCCACCCGTGGCCACCGCCTCCCTTTACTGGCCATTAGACACACACACAGACACACAGACACACACACACACACACGTACCCACAATCACACACACACACACACACACAGTACACTCGGGGGAGCATGACTGAGCGACGGAGATTGACAATGAGGCGCGAGGTAATGACAACCAGGAGGACAAGATCAAATATGTATGAAAATGCGGGAGAGTACGAAACAGAGATTATTTTTGCGGACCCCCTGAGGACAGACTGAGCAGCGAGGAGCCCGCCTGCCCGTCTGCGGTCGCTCCCTGCGGCCCCCCTGTGTTCTCTCCTCTCTCTCTCTCTTCTCTCTCTCTCTCTCTCTCTCTCTCTCTCTCTCGTCTCTCGCCCTCCTCTTTCTGGTTTCTTCCCAAACTCCAATTTTCCCCCAAAAACGGGCGGAGGAAGCGGACGTATGTTTGTTAGTGTCTCTTGAAGGATCTGCTGTACAAAGCACTCAGACCTGAGACATGCATCGCCGCTCCACCGCCGGTGAGATGCAACCCCCGTGGCGGTGCACGCCCTCTGCCATCTCTCCTCATGCCTCATCTCCCCTCTCTCTCCCGTCTCTCTCTCTCTCTCTCTCTCTGTTGCTCACCCCCCTCTTCTGCTCTCTCTCTTTCAACACTCTCTACTCTCTCGTCCATCTGCCTCTCTCACCCTCTCCCTCTCTCTCGCATCCTCATCTCTTCTTGCATCTTCTCTTTCTCTCTCTCCCTTTCCCTCTCTCTTCTCTTTCCTCTCCCACTTCTCTCTCCATGCTCCCCTCTCTCCCTCTCCTCTCCTCTCACACCGCCTCGTCTCTCTCTCTCTCGTCCCATCTCCATCTCTCTCGTCTCTTCTGTCTCTCTGTCTCATCTCTCCTCCTCTCTCTCTCCTCTCTCTCTCGTCTCTCGTCGTCTGCTCTCTCTGGCTCTCACAGCTCGTCCCATCACATCTCGACATTGATCCCACGTCCTTATCTTGCTCCCACTGTTGAAGCCTCTTGCAGGTCGGCCCCGTTCTTCATTTCTCGTCTTCTCTTCTTCTTGGGTTTTTTTTTACAAGCTTGCAATTCACAAACGCCCCAGTCTCCAGAACCGACCCGGGGGGGAGAGATTATTCATTTACAGTCATTTATCCGCCCAATCTGAGTGTGTCTACCTCCTCGTCACGGTGAGATAGCGGGCATCTCAATGGTCACATGCCCATACATTACAAAATGAAATGAGGAGGTTGTTGTTGGAGGCGGTGGTGGAGGTGGAGGAGGTGGTGGTTGATGGTGGAGGTGGTGGTGTGGTGGAGGTGGTGGTGGTGCTGCTGCTGCTGCTGCCTGGTGCTTCAGTCACATCTCCTGGGACGCCGGCTACTACCCAGGCCTCTATCTTTTGACAGAAGATTAACTCTATTTGTATGAGCCCCCACGCTCCAGCATGGGTCGGTCAGAAGGTGACCC
>PIJE02002964.1:44376-46876 GCA_002895965.2 Coryphaenoides rupestris | reverse complement strand
ACCCGTTTCCCTGAACGCTGCTTTCCTCCAGACTCTGACAGCTCAGAAATAGAGAAAATAAGATGAGATTTAGCTTTTCCGCTTCACGGAGCAGAACAGATTTGGATTCAAATATGTCAGCGCCTCCAGATATGATTTGTGTATCTGTCTCTAGTGGTGAAGTGAGTAAGTGAGGTGAATTAAAGTTTTTAACATTTTACATTTAGGGGCATTTGGCAGACGCTTTTATCCAAAGCGACTTACAAAGAGTACATTTGTTGAAGGAGAGACAGCAATATATCACTGTGGTACATAAAGATAAGAATAGAGCAGGTTTCAAGCATTCATAGTTACAAGGTTAATAGAACAAAGTTTTGTAATTGCTAGGTTGCCATCATAATAGCTGGGATAAGACTCATAGCTTAAGTCACACAGTCTGTGAGTCTGTGTTGGTGTTGGTGGACGGGAGCTAATGTGAGTCCAAGCTGCAGACACAACCACACACACACACACACACACACACACACACACACACACACACACACACACACACACACACACACACACACACACACACACACACACACACACACACACACACACACACACACACACACAACCACTCACACACCGCTTTGTACTGATAGTGGTACAAACGTAAAGTACATATCGCTTTGTTCGAGATAAATTAAAGTTATGGAACTCGTTCTATTAACCTTGCTATTATGAATGCTTGAAACCTGTTCTATTCTTATCTTTATGTACCACAGTGATATACTGATCCCCTCTCCTTCAACAAATGAACTCTTTGTAAGTCGCTTCGGATAAAAGCGTTCGGATAAAATCCCCTAAATGTGAATGTAAACGCAAATGTTTGTCTAAACCAAACCCATCAACCCTGCCCTTCCATACGGGGAAGTTAACCCCCCTGTCCCAAGCTTTAAGACGCTAATCTCACTTCAGAGAGGTGACTAATCCATTGTTAATCCCGCGGGTTCGCTCAAGTATTCATCGCAGCTGCAGAAGTCGACGAAGACGCAGACGTCCTCCACAGCTGCCGGGGGCGCCGTTGAGCTCGAGGGTTGTTGTTGTCGTCGCACGGAACTCAGGTCCTCTGTTCTCTGGTTCTCTTCTCTCCTCGTCCAGCCTGGAGCAGCGCAACGAGGAGCTGGAGGGTCAGCTGGAGGGACTCCGGGCCAACCTGTCGCAGCAGCGCCGCTGGTACCAGGCGGTCCAGGGCCGCATCCGGGAGTCGGAGCGGGCGCGGGCCGCGGCCGAGGCGCGCAACGCCACCGTCCAGCGCGAGATGGACCAGGTCCTGGACACCTTCGGGGAGCTCAACAACGAGGTCAAGAAGGCCGAGAGGATCGTCAGGAGCTTCTAGAGAGAAGAGGTGGTGGTGGCGGTCGGGCTTAAAGGATACATACCAACAGGTGTGAGCGTGATTTAGCCATTCCAAGCGGTTTCGAAAACTGGTGGCGTCTCTGGTTTGTGAGATCATAAGTGGGAGTGTCCACCACCCAGATGTATGCTGGATAGACAGCATACCAGTTGCTACAGTCGACTGGGAAGGCTGGTTTTTCTCTTTTTTGCCTACTTTTCGCCTGCCATGTCACAAGAATATCAGAATTGTTCAGAATGGCTCTCTGTTTTGATGAACATGTGACTATAAAACACTTTGACTTTGGTCAGCTGATCCGGCCAGCATACTTCTCGGTGGACACTCCCACTTGTGATGTCAGAAACCAGAGACGCCGACGTTCTTGAAAATCGCTTGGAATGGCTAATCACGCTCACACACCTGGTGGTATAACGCGTCTCCTTTAAGAAACGTTAATGTGCATATGAAGATTGAAAAGAAGCCTAACGACATCCTTCCAGGGGGAGAATGTTGAGCGACCACCAGGCCGTGTGTTTGCTGAAACATTTTAAATGTAACAGACACTCAAATGCAAGCACACTATGACGTAGCTCCAGGATAAAAAGGTATTTCAGATCCAGAAAGAGCTTGTCTCGACCGAAGCTTTCGAGTGTTTTCTCTGTGAATATCTATCGGTGCTAAATGATAGGAAACAATTCTTATATATAAAAAAAAAATACATTCACACTTTAAGAATCATGAAAAAGGCATAGAAGCAGACCTCGTGGACGTCCATGTTTTATTTCTGAGGATGTGAAGTTGGGAAGCCACACGGCCATACTGGAGTCATAGCAGTCACGGATGCAAACGGAAAAAAAGAAAAATCAAATAACCCCCAAAGAAAGGAAGGAGAACGAACACGAACACGAACACGAACACAGCAAGTGAACTCAGGATGTACAGACAGTACGGTGCTCCTCCACCCGCCCCTCCCGCCACGTCAAACATGGAGGACAACACACACACACACACACACACACACACACACACACACAGTCGGGACTACACATCCCATGATAATAATCAGAATAACAATATTAAGCAGGTCGCTGGGTTGCTTCCCTGCTTGTTTAAGGCATGATTGGGTGAGTATGAAAGCGT
>PIJE02002964.1:31876-34376 GCA_002895965.2 Coryphaenoides rupestris | reverse complement strand
CTCCCTTAATTAACAAGGAAGAACGCAGAGTGGGGGATCCCTCCATCCAGTCTCCTGGACTTCGGCCTGGCCAGGGTCAAAAGAAGTCTGGACCAGTACCACCACTATCCCCAGCTCCACCTTGGATAAACACTCCGGGGGGGGTCCATCACATGGAAAATGAAGGATCTATCCAAGCGTAGTACTAGACTAGAGGGTCTAGGACAACTTTGGACCCCCCGCTCCCCGGTCCAGCCCACGGCCCCCGCGGGGATGATGGTCTCACCCGGTGGATGATGCCGGCCGAGTGGAGGTGGCGGATGCCGCAGAGGATCTGGTAGAGCAGGTAGGACATGCGTTCATGGTCCAGGTCCATGTGGATCACCTGACACAGGCTGGCGTCCATCAGCTCCATCACCAGGTACCTGGGAGAGAGAGAGAGAGAGCGGGGGGGGGGGGGGGGGGGAGAGATTATACATTAATACAGATATTAACAAGAGGACAGTAAAATGATTCCAGTCATGCAGGAGATTAACCGGTTATATAAAAGGCTGTGCGATAAATGGTGCGACAAATTGAAAAAGATGTCGTTAAGTTGAGGGAATAAATTATACAACGATAAAAACACACAGAGGACGGTGAGAAGAACTTAAAGGCATCATTACTGTAACCGCCTCTAAAATATTATTACTATGATGAACATGTTAAACTCCGGGGGGGGCGGGCAGGCAGGCAGAGGAAAGACCAAGACGCCACTTACAGATCCTGGAACTCCTCCAGAGACTTCTGAGGCGTGAACACATTGATCAGCTTGATGATCTGGGGTGGAGAGAGAGAGAAAACCCATTAGTCGATGCACCACCACCACCACCACCACCACCACCTCCTCCTCCTCCTCCTCTCCACCTCCACCTCGCTGGCCCGGGGATGGAAAGCTAAGTGGGTTTATCGCGGTTCATTCCTTCAGTCAAGGGAGGAGGAAGAGGATAGAGGATGTGTTGTGTAGTTGAGGTGTTGTGAGGTGAGCTGCTAAGCTACCCTGTCTGGTCCTCCGCTGGGCTTTTCAACACGTAGCTGCAGGGAGGTCTTGACTGCAAGTACTTCCGGGGCGGTGGTGTGTTTGTACTGTAATACTGTTGTTACATATTGCTGTTTATATGCTTATTTGTTTTTCTTATTTCTCATTCCTGCTGCACTTTTTGCAGTATATGCTGGAAATATTGTGGATATTCTGATGCCTCCATTTGCATTGGAGGCATCAGCATCGCCACTTTTTCATTTCACTGCTCATCCTGTGTGTGTAGGTGACCATTAAACTTCTTAAATCTTGAATCTTGAATCTTGAAGTTGTGCAACCAAAGTCAACAGTCCTACTTTAGGAGGGTCTCTCTATTAAGCAACAGTGAGAAGTAAATACCGGTCTCAGTGCCTTCCCAACTGAAATGTTTGTCACACATATCCATAATTAATAATACTTTTCTTTGTATTTGAAATCAATGGCACCTATATTCTATTTAAATGTATTCCATATGTAGTATTCTTTATCAGTAAATGAGGAAATGGGCCATATGGGCTGGGCCATACATTGATATTATATCACTATCGTGATAATGAGACTAGATAGTGTATTAGACTTTGGATATTGTAATATTGTAATATTGTAATATTGTGATGTGGCGCAAGTGTTGTCTCTTCCTGGTTGTAAAGTCTGCATTTGAACCAGACTACAACCTGGCTGTTGTATTATGTGCAGTAAAGTTTGTAATAAAATGAGATAATACTCAAATGTGGTTATTTACTGTAATATAGACTATGCATTTATTGAATTAGCAGGAAACATGCTGTATCATAATATATAAATATATATAGTTTACGAGGTATTTAATGACCTAAATCGGGATGGAAGATTTTGACCATACCGCCCCCGGTCCGAGCACTAATAAAATAGAACTACGCCCAGCGTTTCCTCTGACTGGACACGATTAGGACTGAAGAGTAAGCCGGGCTGGCGTGGTGACTTACATTCTTGTGGTTGACACATTTCAGCAGCACCAGCTCCCTGTAAGCTCGCTTGGCGTGGGTCTGGTTCTGGAAGGGCCGACACAACTTCTTCACGGCCACCGGCACGTCCAGCACCGTGTCCAGAGCCGAGCTACGACAAGGAGAAGGGAGAACGGAGAACGGAGAGATAGAGATCTCTCTTATTTTTCAGAATAATTCCATATTTGGCACATTGAGAGCGGCCTGGCAGTAGTCTATGACCAAAACTCATTAATATTCAACCCTTAATGCATTTTTTATGAAATAAAATTGTCAAACGGGAGCTCTCAAAATAAACACGACGACGATGAACTCGCCACTGAATTCCTCCAAACCGAATGAAGAAAGAAATGTATTCTCTTTGTATTACAAGAATTAAATCACTTTTTCCCATCGACATAGAATGCTGCATCCAACGCAATATTACTTTTCAACATCATGTGCAATATTCTCAATATCATGTGAAATATAAATTTTCAAT
>PIJE02002964.1:10000-14229 GCA_002895965.2 Coryphaenoides rupestris | reverse complement strand
ATTTGTGCCACCACACTTGACCTACAACTGTACAACATCACACACACACAAACACGCGCACACACATGACACACTTACATGCACACACACACACACACACACACACACACACACACACATACACACACACACACTCACACTCACTCACACTCACACTCACACTCACCTGGCATCGGAGGCAAAGTAATACTCCACAGCCTTGCCGCCCCCCACAGAGCTGGGGCACTCGGGCCGGTTGTGGCAGTTCTTCTCCTTTATTTCCCCCTTGAAGAGCGCTGCGGGGTCAGGGGTCAGGGGTCAGAGGTCAGAGGAGGAGAGGAAGCTGCCACCGCCGCGAGCAGGCAGGGGCTAAAGCGCTCACCGTGAGCCCGTCAGGATTAGTGGGTTTTTTTTGGCAGAATCTGAGTCTCATCTCGCTAACGATGTCATTCTCACGGCGGATTCCGATGGATTAGCAGCACGCCAGCAACATGCCATGCACGATTGTTTTGTTTTTTAAACCAATCAGGTTTCAGCTTGTCGTCACAATCACCACGGTAACACAAATCAACAGAGAGGAAGCAAAGATGTGTGCCTACTATAATTATTGTTGTTGGGAGACATGCTGCTTTCCTCTTCCCTTAGCACAATTTCATCTTTTTATTTGCTTACGCACAAAATAAAGAATATTCAATTGATTTGCCGTCACGTCCGCCTGGGGACGTGGAACTTGTTGTGTTCGAATATTGCCGTCTCGTTAGCATGCTCATGGGAAATTACACAGAAGATGAGATAAGATAAGATAAGATAAAACTTTATTAATCCCGGAGGTATTTCTTTTGCCGGAGGTTTCTCAAAAATAACAACAACATAAGAATGAAGACAATAGAATAATACATGTAGAGTGTATACGCCTGATGGAATAACAATACATCTAAGAAACATTCAGTAAAAAGATAATACTTGTTAATACGTGTTCAAATTACAATTCATTTGTGTTTCGGGAACAGGTGTGGCACATTATAAAACAACAGAAGTATGTCACAGTAGTAAAAGTAGTAAAAGTAGATAGTTCACATGTGTAAATACTATATTATTGAAAAAGGGGACTTAGGCCCTTCTAGTATCTTGCCTCCCAGACTTTAGACTTTAGGTCCTGTGTGTGTGTGTGTGTGTGTGTGTGAGAGAGTGTGTGTATTCCAGAGAGAGAGAGAGAAAGAGAGAGAGAGAGCAGTAAAAATGTTGAGCAAACAGCCGACAGAGAGGCTGAAGAGAAGACGCATGCAACCCAACGTACACACACACACACACACACACACACACACACACACACACACACACACACACACACACACACACACACACACACACACACACACACACACACACACACACACACACACACACACACACACACACACACACACACACACACACACACACACACACACACACACACACACACACACACACACACAGAGAGAGAGAGCCGGCCCTCCCGGACATACGTCTCTCACCGAGAGAGAGAGAGCGAGCGAGACGCAAGCAGAGAAGTGGGAACAATAGATGTGGTTGTTGCACCAGAGCCCCTGGAGTGCGGGGTGGGTGGGTGGAGGGGTGGGCGGTGGTCTCTCGTCCAAAACCACTGAGATGTGGCTCGGAGCCATCGGCCACAGACACTCTCTCTCTCCCTCTCTCTCTCTCCCTCTCTCTCTGTCCGTCTCCCTCTCTCTCTCTCTCTCTCCCTCTCTCTCTCTCTCTCTCTCTCCCTCTCTCTCTCTCTCTCTCTCTCTCTCTCTCTCTGGAAACGCGTCTGTGTCTATAAACTTGACACAACCGCTCTCCCGCAGTATGTGTGCACAGAATTCCCCGAAAAGTCGGAAACTATTGTGCAACGGGCTTCTACGTCGTCGTCGACCACTGGCCCTACGTCCCCGGACGACGGTGTTGCTGCCTCGGGATTCGTACTTTTCTTTTCTTCTCTTTTCTACTTCTTCCTCCTCCTCCTCCTCCTCCTCCTCCTTCGCAAATCGTGATTGGGTCAACAGAGGAAGGGTAATGGAAAGCAGGAGTGGTGTTGTTACGTAGGTAAGGTAAATCAATCGCGCTGATCATGGAAGCGATTAGCGCTGCCCCACACCGCCTCCTCCTCCTTTGATTGGCAGGACAGATGTTTTGCGTGGATCAGGTTGAGGCGACGATGCCTCAAGGTGTGACTTTAGTTGCGGATCATTAGAAAACCCAATCAGAGGAACGTTAGGAGCCCTTTAATCATCCAATTAAGAAGTAATATTGAGACTGTATCATCATCGAGGGCAGGGGGTGGGCGGGTTAGAGGGGAGTACCACCTTTGGCCTTTGCCCCATGTGAGGTAGTTGGGAAGTCAACCAGAGCTGGGAAGTTTGGAGCTAAAGACAGACAGAGAGACAGACAGACAGATAGTAGTCCCAGGCAAACAGACAGATGGAGAGATACCAGTGTTAATGGAGGGGTTAGTTGTTGTAACAGTGAAGCAGAACATGTGGCTTATAAGAGTTTATGCCATCGTTTAGGATATGGTGAGGTGATCCTGACACCTTGGCGATAAAGGGGAGACAGACAGACAGACAGACAGACAGGCAGACAGGCAGGCAGACGGGAACAGAGCTCACCACTGTTGTACTGGATGGGGATCTGCTCCGTCGACAGCTCAGAATCGCTGCGTACGCCGATGATCAGCGGGCTTCCTCTCCTGCGGGAAGGCGGAGGGAAGGATAGCGGTGACTAACACAGCTTAACAGGAGGTATAAGAGCGTCTGGTTGTCTGGCAACAGGACGGTTGCTGGTTCGATCCCCCGCGGGCTCCTCCCCCTTCCTCCTAGCTAAGTGTCGAGGTGTCCCTGAGCAAGACACCCCTACGGTGTATGAATGGGTGAATGTGAGGCAATACTGTAAAGCGATTTGGATAAAAGCGATGATATAAATCCAATTAATTTACTATTTCATTGCCATGTCAACCGAGGACATAGCGCGACACCGTCGGAGTGAATGAAATGAAACGGCTGCGATATACGGTGGATAATTGCCGCTTTCAAGAATTTCCTTCGGGGACGAATGAAGTTGTATGTTATCTTATTTTACCCCGCAGCCATTTCCTGTTCCTGATTGGCCTCCGAGCGTCGGTTGTCACGGCAAAAAAAAAAACGAGCTGATAACGTGGCTAGCAATGTCGCCTGGTTATTATTACGGCCACATTATCATCGGAGGATGGATCGCAAGTTCATTGGAAATAGAAATTCACGCAATTCGTGTGAGACCAAAGAGACCACCACCGCACACACACGCACGCACACACACACACACACACAGACACACACACACATGCACGGACACACACATGCACATACGAATAGTGGTCATTAGCTGACGTGGCCAAAGAACGCGATCTCAATTCCTGGAATGACTTTTACTTCTTTTTTTTTGTGTGTTTTTATCTGCAAATGATTTTGTCTTTTGTCTCTCGGGGCGACCACCAACTTTACAACTCCCCACTACTCTAGTCGGCTTATCTACTGGACGGCTGGCATGGTCTCACTCTCTTATCGGTCACGAGAAACCTCCCCACCTCCCTTCCCTTCCCTTCCCTCCCTTCCCTTCCCTTCCCTTCCCTTCCCTTCCCTCCCTCCCTTCCCCATACGGGCTCTGGTGACACCGGGGAGGTCGGAGGAGTGAGGAGGAAGGAGGGCACCAAACTGGCTCCCAGCTTCCTGGTTCGCTTACAAAACCCCACGTGTGGCCTTCACCGATTGGATGAAGGAGGAGGCGGAGGAGGAGGCGGAGGAGGAGGAGGAGGAGGAGGAGGAGGAGCATGTGAAGTGTTGGAGGGCCGGGTGGGCGGGGCATGGACCTTAGGGGCGGGGTGGGGGGCGGAGAAGACATGTGTTGCCAGTTTGTGTGCGTGCTACACCTCAAAAATAACCAGTGCCTTTAACCCCGTGTGGTGCAAAAACTCCTCCCGAGGTCTTTTATGAAGACGCTCGGTTTGGTTATGTGCGGAATTGCACGTCTCTCTCTCTCTCTCTCTCTCTCTCTCTCTCTCTCTCTCTCTCTCTCTCTTTGTGTCTCTCTCTCTTTGTGTCTCTCTCTCTCTCTCTTGTGTCTCTCTCTCTCTTTGTGCTCGTGTGTGCTGTGTGGGGTATGGAGTTCGAGTGAGCGTGGCGAGTGTGTTTAGCCTAAGAGGGTGTTGGAGATATATTTCGCGTCAGTGCAGG
>PIJE02002964.1:0-2500 GCA_002895965.2 Coryphaenoides rupestris | reverse complement strand
TATGTTCTGACTACTCGCTCTCTCTCCTTTCTGCTCATCTGTATTTGTCTCTCTCACACCCACGGTAGCCTCAGAAATACACTGATATAGAACTAACATATAGTTCTATACATATAATACTGATTCTTATATACTTTAAATATATATCTATATATATATATATATATAAACAAATTAATTTCAGCATGAAATAAAATATACAATAGTAACAACTGGTTTAGTTTAGTCTCAGGTCTCAGGACCCACATGTGTCATTAGTCATTGAAGTCACAACTCAAAAAGAATTATTATAAATATTATTCATAATTATTATATAACTATAAATATTGCAGTAATCACCAATGCCTTTGTGTACTGTTAAAAACGTGAGTTAACAGGAGTTCTTCCTATGTTTGACACTTACTTACAACAAAGTCACTAATTTTGTATGGAGAATAACACAAGACATACTATATAACACACACGCACAGAGTTTACACACACACACACACTCACACACACACACACACACACACACTCCCTCTCTCCTCTCTCACTCTCACACACACACACACACACACACACTCTCTCTCTCCCTCACTCACACACACCACATCTATCTGTGTACACACTCTCTCTCTCTCTCTTTCTCACACTCACACACACACAGACACACAGATACACCACACACTTCCATCACTCCTACTGTGTCCCACACTGTCTCTCTTGGTACCCTCTTATAATTCATACCATCTGAAAGACGCTAATTGATATCAGCGACTCTCTTGTCCTTCCTCTCTCTCTGCCTCTCTCTCCACTCTCTCTCGCTCTCCTTCGCCTCTCTCTCCCCTCTTCCTCTCTCCTCTCTCTCCCCCCCTCTCTCTCTCCTCCCCCCTCCTCTCTCTCTCTCTCCTTCTCTCCTCTCTCTCTCTCTTCTCCCTCCTCTCTCTCTCTCCCCTCCCTTCCTCCTCCTCTCCCTCTCTCTCTCTCTCTCTCTCTCTCCATCCTCTCCTCCCTCTCTCCCCCCTCCTCTCCCCCTCTCCTCTCCTCTCCCTCCCCTCCTCCTCTCTCTTTCTCTCTCCTCTCCCTCTCCTCTTCCTCTCCTCTCTCTCTCCTCTCTCTCTCTCTCTCCCCCTCTTCCCCTCTCTCTCCTCTCCTCTCTCTCTCCTCTCCTCCTCCTCTCTCTCCTCTCTCTCTCTCTCTCGGGCTGGACTGCGGGTGGGTGGAGAACTTATCCACCTCAGGTTCGGTCGTGTCTCGGCTCATCGAGCCCTCGTGGCCAACGAAGCCCCAGCCCCCGCACGCCCACAACCACAACACACTATCCCTCCCTGTACTACACTCGCCCTCTCACCCTCTCATTCCCCCCGCACGGGAGAAAACACCCCATTGCATCATTTATTCAGATGAGGTTGTCTCGCCGGTGGTGGAGGTGAGTTCCTCCTGAACAGCAGTGGGCGGGGCGTGGGGGGGGGGGGGATATAGTAGGGCGGGCACAGAGTTTATTCAAAAATACATTAGTGCAGTACTCTGTGTGTACACTGTAGTACACCGTAGTGTGTAGTACTGTGTACAGTACGTGGTACTACAGTGGATATCTTTATTATTATTCCTTCACGTGTCGGGAGGACAATTCAATTCAATTCATTTCAATTTAAAAAGCTTTATTGGCATGGGAAACGTACATTTACTTTGCCAAATGTACATCTCTCTCTCTCTCTCTCTCTCTCTCTCTCTCTCTCTCCTCTCTCTCTCTCTCTCTCTGGCCGTGCGTGTGGTGAGGGTATAGAAGCCTCCTCTCTCTCTCTCTCTCTCTCTCTCTCTCTCTCTCTCTCTCTCTCTCTCTCTCTCTCTCTCTCTCTCTCTCTCTCTCTCTCTCTCTCTCTCTCTCTCTCTCTCTCTCTCTCTCTCTCTCTCCTTCCATCTCTCGTGTGTGTGGTGTGGTGTGTGTGTGTGTGTGTGTGTGGTGTGTGTGTGTGTGTGTGTGTGTGTGTGTGTGTGTGGTGCGTGTGTGTGTGTGTGTGTGTGTGTGTGTGTGTGTGTGTTGAGGGCACCTATAGAAGCCACCAGCCTTAATCGGTGACCTGCAGATTGTCACCAGGTGAGCTTGACCTCCGGGTCGGCCAGGCTTGCGCTGCTTTGCCAGGGAAATGCAATATTTGACAAGACAACTTTTTTAATGTTTGTTAAGCAGGGGGGGGGGGGGGGGGGGGGGGGGGGGGGGGGGGGGGGGGGGGGCTATTTTAACATCAATATCGATCGGGGCTGTAATGAATGCACCGCTCTACGGATGATGGATGGATGGACGATGGATGGAAGTTAGATGGATTAATGTGTGCTTTAAGGATTTTATTCATCACTTCTGCACTAAGAGCGGCTGGCAGCTGGCGAAATAAATCCATGAATAAAAGTTCACGGAACCCCGGAGAACACGAGCGGCGCGACGTCGGAAAAATATGTTGAAACGAAACCGCGGCCAACAGCTGGAACTCTGGACAAACATTAGTTTCCCGGTGACTCA